>OX030948.1:186457467-186545473 GCA_943735915.1 Pherbina coryleti | reverse complement strand
CAATGAACCAAACTTCAAATGCTCATATCTCCGTAAATAGAGGCCGTAGAGGGGTCAAAGTTGCAGCATTGTAAAGGTGTTTTTTCAACCTTTAATTTGATACCTAAATTGTCCTTGTGCGATACGAGTTTCAAATTTTACAATGAAAACAAATGCTAAACTTCAAATGCTCATATCTCCGTAAATAGAGGCCGTAGAGGGGTCAAAGTTGCAGCATTGTAAAGGTGTTTTTTCAACCTTTAAACTTTAATTTGATACCTAAATTGTCCTTGTGCGATACGAGTTTCAAATTTTACAATGAACCAAACTTCAAATGCTCATATCTCCGTAAATAGAGGCCGTAGAGGGGTCAAAGTTGCAGCATTGTAAAGGTGTTTTTTCAACCTTTAATTTGATACCTAAATTGTCCTTGTGCGATACGAGTTTCAAATTTTACAATGAAAACAAAATGCTAAACTTCAAATGCTCATATCTCCGTAAATAGAGGCCGTAGAGGGGTCAAAGTTGCAGCATTGTAAAGGTGTTTTTTCAACCTTTAATTTGATACCTAAATTGTCCTTGTGCGATACGAGTTTCAAATTTTACAATGAACCAAACTTCATATGCTCATATCTCCGTAAATACAGGCCGTAGAGGGGTCAAAGTTGCAGCATTGTAAAGGTGTTTTTTCAACCTTTAATTTGATACCTAAATTGTCCTTGTGCGATACGAGTTTCAAATTTTACAATGAACCAAACTTCAAATGCTCATATCTCCGTAAATAGAGGCCGTAGAGGGGTCAAAGTTGCAGCATTGTAAAGGTGTTTTTTCAACCTTTAATTTGATACCTAAATTGTCCTTGTGCGATACGAGTTTCAAATTTTACAATGAAAACAAAATGCTAAACTTCAAATGCTCATATCTCCGTAAATAGAGGCCGTAGAGGGGTCAAAGTTGCAGCATTGTAAAGGTGTTTTTTCAACCTTTAATTTGATACCTAAATTGTCCTTGTGCGATACGAGTTTCAAATTTTACAATGAACCAAACTTCAAATGCTCATATCTCCGTAAATAGAGGCCGTAGAGGGGTCAAAGTTGCAGCATTGTAAAGGTGTTTTTTCAACCTTTAATTTGATACCTAAATTGTCCTTGTGCGATACGAGTTTCAAATTTTACAATGAAAACAAAATGCTAAACTTCAAATGCTCATATCTCCGTAAATAGAGGCCGTAGAGGGGTCAAAGTTGCAGCATTGTAAAGGTGTTTTTTCAACCTTTAAACCTTTAATTTGATACCTAAATTGTCCTTGTGCGATACGAGTTTCAAATTTTACAATGAACCAAACTTCAAATGCTCATATCTCCGTAAATAGAGGCCGTAGAGGGGTCAAAGTTGCAGCATTGTAAAGGTGTTTTTTCAACCTTTAATTTGATACCTAAATTGTCCTTGTGCGATACGAGTTTCAAATTTTACAATGAAACAAAATGCTAAACTTCAAATGCTCATATCTCCGTAAATAGAGGCCGTAGAGGGGTCAAAGTTGCAGCATTGTAAAGGTGTTTTTTCAACCTTTAATTTGATACCTAAATTGTCCTTGTGCGATACGAGTTTCAAATTTTACAATGAACCAAACTTCAAATGCTCATATCTCCGTAAATAGAGGCCGTAGAGGGGTCAAAGTTGCAGCATTGTAAAGGTGTTTTTTCACCCTTTAATTTGATACCTAAATTGTCCTTGTGCGATACGAGTTTCAAATTTTACAATGAACAAAACTTCAAATGCTCATATCTCCGTAAATAGAGGCCGTAGAGGGGTCAAAGTTGCAGCATTGTAAAGGTGTTTTTTCAACCTTTAACTTGATACCTAAATTGTCCTTGTGCGATACGAGTTTCAAATTTTACAATGAAAACAAAATGCTAAACTTCAAATGCTCATATCTCCGTAAATAGAGGCCGTAGAGGGGTCAAAGTTGCAGCATTGTAAAGGTGTTTTTTCAACCTTTAAACCTTTAATTTGATACCTAAATTGTCCTTGTGCGATACGAGTTTCAAATTTTACAATGAACCAAACTTCAAATGCTCATATCTCCGTAAATAGAGGCCGTAGAGGGGTCAAAGTTGCAGCATTGTAAAGGTGTTTTTTCAACCTTTAATTTGATACCTAAATTGTCCTTGTGCGATACGAGTTTCAAATTTTACAATGAACCAAACTTCAAATGCTCATATCTCCGTAAATAGAGGCCGTAGAGGGGTCAAAGTTGCAGCATTGTAAAGGTGTTTTTTCAACCTTTAATTTGATACCTAAATTGTCCTTGTGCGATACGAGTTTCAAATTTTACAATGAAAACAAAATGCTAAACTTCAAATGCTCATATCTCCGTAAATAGAGGCCGTAGAGGGGTCAAAGTTGCAGCATTGTAAAGGTGTTTTTTCAACCTTTAATTTGATACCTAAATTGTCCTTGTGCGATACGAGTTTCAAATTTTACAATGAACCAAACTTCAAATGCTCATATCTCCGTAAATAGAGGACGTAGAGGGGTCAAAGTTGCAGCATTGTAAAGGTGTTTTTTCAACCTTTAATTTGATACCTAAATTGTCCTTGTGCGATACGAGTTTCAAATTTTACAATGAAAACAAAATGCTAAACTTCAAATGCTCATATCTCCGTAAATAGAGGCCGTAGAGGGGTCAAAGTTGCAGCATTGTAAAGGTGTTTTTTCAACCTTTAATTTGATACCTAAATTGTCCTTGTGCGATACGAGTTTCAAATTTTACAATGAACCAAACTTCAAATGCTCATATCTCCGTAAATACAGGCCGTAGAGGGGTCAAAGTTGCAGCATTGTAAAGGTGTTTTTTCACCCTTTAATTTGATACCTAAATTGTCCTTGTGCGATACGAGTTTCAAATTTTACAATGAACAAAACTTCAAATGCTCATATCTCCGTAAATAGAGGCCGTAGAGGGGTCAAAGTTGCAGCATTGTAAAGGTGTTTTTTCAACCTTTAACTTGATACCTAAATTGTCCTTGTGCGATACGAGTTTCAAATTTTACAATGAAAACAAAATGCTAAACTTCAAATGCTCATATCTCCGTAAATAGAGGCCGTAGAGGGGTCAAAGTTGCAGCATTGTAAAGGTGTTTTTTCAACCTTTAAACCTTTAATTTGATACCTAAATTGTCCTTGTGCGATACGAGTTTCAAATTTTACAATGAACCAAACTTCAAATGCTCATATCTCCGTAAATAGAGGCCGTAGAGGGGTCAAAGTTGCAGCATTGTAAAGGTGTTTTTTCAACCTTTAATTTGATACCTAAATTGTCCTTGTGCGATACGAGTTTCAAATTTTACAATGAAAACAAAATGCTAAACTTCAAATGCTCATATCTCCGTAAATAGAGGCCGTAGAGGGGTCAAAGTTGCAGCATTGTAAAGGTGTTTTTTCAACCTTTAATTTGATACCTAAATTGTCCTTGTGCGATACGAGTTTCAAATTTTACAATGAACCAAACTTCAAATGCTCATATCTCCGTAAATACAGGCCGTAGAGGGGTCAAAGTTGCAGCATTGTAAAGGTGTTTTTTCACCCTTTAATTTGATACCTAAATTGTCCTTGTGCGATACGAGTTTCAAATTTTACAATGAACAAAACTTCAAATGCTCATATCTCCGTAAATAGAGGCCGTAGAGGGGTCAAAGTTGCAGCATTGTAAAGGTGTTTTTTCAACCTTTAACTTGATACCTAAATTGTCCTTGTGCGATACGAGTTTCAAATTTTACAATGAAAACAAAATGCTAAACTTCAAATGCTCATATCTCCGTAAATAGAGGCCGTAGAGGGGTCAAAGTTGCAGCATTGTAAAGGTGTTTTTTCAACCTTTAATTTGATACCTAAATTGTCCTTGTGCGATACGAGTTTCAAATTTTACAATGAACCAAACTTCATATGCTCATATCTCCGTAAATACAGGCCGTAGAGGGGTCAAAGTTGCAGCATTGTAAAGGTGTTTTTTCAACCTTTAATTTGATACCTAAATTGTCCTTGTGCGATACGAGTTTCAAATTTTACAATGAACCAAACTTCAAATGCTCATATCTCCGTAAATAGAGGCCGTAGAGGGGTCAAAGTTGCAGCATTGTAAAGGTGTTTTTTCAACCTTTAATTTGATACCTAAATTGTCCTTGTGCGATACGAGTTTCAAATTTTACAATGAAAACAAAATGCTAAACTTCAAATGCTCATATCTCCGTAAATAGAGGCCGTAGAGGGGTCAAAGTTGCAGCATTGTAAAGGTGTTTTTTCAACCTTTAATTTGATACCTAAATTGTCCTTGTGCGATACGAGTTTCAAATTTTACAATGAACCAAACTTCAAATGCTCATATCTCCGTAAATACAGGCCGTAGAGGGGTCAAAGTTGCAGCATTGTAAAGGTGTTTTTTCACCCTTTAATTTGATACCTAAATTGTCCTTGTGCGATACGAGTTTCAAATTTTACAATGAACAAAACTTCAAATGCTCATATCTCCGTAAATAGAGGCCGTAGAGGGGTCAAAGTTGCAGCATTGTAAAGGTGTTTTTTCAACCTTTAACTTGATACCTAAATTGTCCTTGTGCGATACGAGTTTCAAATTTTACAATGAACCAAACTTCAAATGCTCATATCTCCGTAAATAGAGGCCGTAGAGGGGCCTAAATACCTAAATTGTCCTTGTGCGATACGAGTTTCAAATTTTACAATGAACCAAACTTCAAATGCTCATATCTCCGTAAATAGAGGCCGTAGAGGGGTCAAAGTTGCAGCATTGTAAAGGTGTTTTTTCAACCTTTAATTTGATACCTAAATTGTCCTTGTGCGATACGAGTTTCAAATTTTACAATGAAAACAAAATGCTAAACTTCAAATGCTCATATCTCCGTAAATAGAGGCCGTAGAGGGGTCAAAGTTGCAGCATTGTAAAGGTGTTTTTTCAACCTTTAATTTGATACCTAAATTGTCCTTGTGCGATACGAGTTTCAAATTTTACAATGAACCAAACTTCAAATGCTCATATCTCCGTAAATACAGGCCGTAGAGGGGTCAAAGTTGCAGCATTGTAAAGGTGTTTTTTCACCCTTTAATTTGATACCTAAATTGTCCTTGTGCGATACGAGTTTCAAATTTTACAATGAACAAAACTTCAAATGCTCATATCTCCGTAAATAGAGGCCGTAGAGGGGTCAAAGTTGCAGCATTGTAAAGGTGTTTTTTCAACCTTTAACTTGATACCTAAATTGTCCTTGTGCGATACGAGTTTCAAATTTTACAATGAAAACAAAATGCTAAACTTCAAATGCTCATATCTCCGTAAATAGAGGCCGTAGAGGGGTCAAAGTTGCAGCATTGTAAAGGTGTTTTTTCAACCTTTAATTTGATACCTAAATTGTCCTTGTGCGATACGAGTTTCAAATTTTACAATGAACCAAACTTCATATGCTCATATCTCCGTAAATACAGGCCGTAGAGGGGTCAAAGTTGCAGCATTGTAAAGGTGTTTTTTCAACCTTTAATTTGATACCTAAATTGTCCTTGTGCGATACGAGTTTCAAATTTTACAATGAACCAAACTTCAAATGCTCATATCTCCGTAAATAGAGGCCGTAGAGGGGTCAAAGTTGCAGCATTGTAAAGGTGTTTTTTCAACCTTTAATTTGATACCTAAATTGTCCTTGTGCGATACGAGTTTCAAATTTTACAATGAACCAAACTTCAAATGCTCATATCTCCGTAAATACAGGCCGTAGAGGGGTCAAAGTTGCAGCATTGTAAAGGTGTTTTTTCACCCTTTAATTTGATACCTAAATTGTCCTTGTGCGATACGAGTTTCAAATTTTACAATGAACAAAACTTCAAATGCTCATATCTCCGTAAATAGAGGCCGTAGAGGGGTCAAAGTTGCAGCATTGTAAAGGTGTTTTTTCAACCTTTAACTTGATACCTAAATTGTCCTTGTGCGATACGAGTTTCAAATTTTACAATGAACCAAACTTCAAATGCTCATATCTCCGTAAATAGAGGCCGTAGAGGGGCCTAAATACCTAAATTGTCCTTGTGCGATACGAGTTTCAAATTTTACAATGAACCAAACTTCAAATGCTCATATCTCCGTAAATAGAGGCCGTAGAGGGGTCAAAGTTGCAGCATTGTAAAGGTGTTTTTTCAACCTTTAATTTGATACCTAAATTGTCCTTGTGCGATACGAGTTTCAAATTTTACAATGAACCAAACTTCAAATGCTCATATCTCCGTAAATAGAGGCCGTAGAGGGGTCAAAGTTGCAGCATTGTAAAGGTGTTTTTTCAAGCTTTAATTTGATACCTAAATTGTCCTTGTGCGATACGAGTTTCAAATTTTACAATGAACCAAACTTCAAATGCTCATATCTCCGTAAATAGAGGCCGTAGAGGGGCCTAAATACCTAAATTGTCCTTGTGCGATACGAGTTTCAAATTTTACAATGAACCAAACTTCAAATGCTCATATCTCCGTAAATAGAGGCCGTAGAGGGGTCAAAGTTGCAGCATTGTAAAGGTGTTTTTTCAACCTTTAATTTGATACCTAAATTGTCCTTGTGCGATACGAGTTTCAAATTTTACAATGAACCAAACTTCAAATGCTCATATCTCCGTAAATAGAGGCCGTAGAGGGGTCAAAGTTGCAGCATTGTAAAGGTGTTTTTTCAACCTTTAATTTGATACCTAAATTGTCCTTGTGCGATACGAGTTTCAAATTTTACAATGAACCAAACTTCAAATGCTCATATCTCCGTAAATAGAGGCCGTAGAGGGGTCAAAGTTGCAGCATTGTAAAGGTGTTTTTTCAACCTTTAATTTGATACCTAAATTGTCCTTGTGCGATACGAGTTTCAAATTTTACAATGAACCAAACTTCAAATGCTCATATCTCCGTAAATAGAGGCCGTAGAGGGGTCAAAGTTGCAGCATTGTAAAGGTGTTTTTTCAACCTTTAATTTGATACCTAAATTGTCCTTGTGCGATACGAGTTTCAAATTTTACAATGAACCAAACTTCAAATGCTCATATCTCCGTAAATAGAGGCCGTAGAGGGGTCAAAGTTGCAGCATTGTAAAGGTGTTTTTTCAACCTTTAATTTGATACCTAAATTGTCCTTGTGCGATACGAGTTTCAAATTTTACAATGAACCAAACTTCAAATGCTCATATCTCCGTAAATAGAGGCCGTAGAGGGGCCTAAATACCTAAATTGTCCTTGTGCGATACGAGTTTCAAATTTTACAATGAACCAAACTTCAAATGCTCATATCTCCGTAAATAGAGGCCGTAGAGGGGTCAAAGTTGCAGCATTGTAAAGGTGTTTTTTCAACCTTTAATTTGATACCTAAATTGTCCTTGTGCGATACGAGTTTCAAATTTTACAATGAAGACAAAATGCCAAACTTCAAATGCTCATATCTCCGTAAATAGAGGCCGTAGAGGGGTCAAAGTTGCAGCATTGTAAAGGTGTTTTTTCAACCTTTAATTTGATACCTAAATTGTCCTTGTGCGATACGAGTTTCAAATTTTACAATGAACCAAACTTCAAATGCTCATATCTCCGTAAATAGAGGCCGTAGAGGGGTCAAAGTTGCAGCATTGTAAAGGTGTTTTTTCAACCTTTAATTTGATACCTAAATTGTCCTTGTGCGATACGAGTTTCAAATTTTACAATGAACCAAACTTCAAATGCTCATATCTCCGTAAATAGAGGCCGTAGAGGGGTCAAAGTTGCAGCATTGTAAAGGTGTTTTTTCAACCTTTAATTTGATACCTAAATTGTCCTTGTGCGATACGAGTTTCAAATTTTACAATGAACCAAACTTCAAATGCTCATATCTCCGTAAATAGAGGCCGTAGAGGGGTCAAAGTTGCAGCATTGTAAAGGTGTTTTTTCAACCTTTAATTTGATACCTAAATTGTCCTTGTGCGATACGAGTTTCAAATTTTACAATGAACCAAACTTCAAATGCTCATATCTCCGTAAATAGAGGCCGTAGAGGGGTCAAAGTTGCAGCATTGTAAAGGTGTTTTTTCAACCTTTAATTTGATACCTAAATTGTCCTTGTGCGATACGAGTTTCAAATTTTACAATGAACCAAACTTCAAATGCTCATATCTCCGTAAATAGAGGCCGTAGAGGGGTCAAAGTTGCAGCATTGTAAAGGTGTTTTTTCAACCTTTAATTTGATACCTAAATTGTCCTTGTGCGATACGAGTTTCAAATTTTACAATGAACCAAACTTCAAATGCTCATATCTCCGTAAATAGAGGCCGTAGAGGGGTCAAAGTTGCAGCATTGTAAAGGTGTTTTTTCAACCTTTAATTTGATACCTAAATTGTCCTTGTGCGATACGAGTTTCAAATTTTACAATGAACCAAACTTCAAATGCTCATATCTCCGTAAATAGAGGCCGTAGAGGGGCCTAAATACCTAAATTGTCCTTGTGCGATACGAGTTTCAAATTTTACAATGAACCAAACTTCAAATGCTCATATCTCCGTAAATAGAGGCCGTAGAGGGGTCAAAGTTGCAGCATTGTAAAGGTGTTTTTTCAACCTTTAATTTGATACCTAAATTGTCCTTGTGCGATACGAGTTTCAAATTTTACAATGAACCAAACTTCAAATGCTCATATCTCCGTAAATAGAGGCCGTAGAGGGGTCAAAGTTGCAGCATTGTAAAGGTGTTTTTTCAACCTTTAATTTGATACCTAAATTGTCCTTGTGCGATACGAGTTTCAAATTTTACAATGAACCAAACTTCAAATGCTCATATCTCCGTAAATAGAGGCCGTAGAGGGGTCAAAGTTGCAGCATTGTAAAGGTGTTTTTTCAACCTTTAATTTGATACCTAAATTGTCCTTGTGCGATACGAGTTTCAAATTTTACAATGAACCAAACTTCAAATGCTCATATCTCCGTAAATAGAGGCCGTAGAGGGGTCAAAGTTGCAGCATTGTAAAGGTGTTTTTTCAACCTTTAATTTGATACCTAAATTGTCCTTGTGCGATACGAGTTTCAAATTTTACAATGAACCAAACTTCAAATGCTCATATCTCCGTAAATAGAGGCCGTAGAGGGGTCAAAGTTGCAGCATTGTAAAGGTGTTTTTTCAACCTTTAATTTGATACCTAAATTGTCCTTGTGCGATACGAGTTTCAAATTTTACAATGAACCAAACTTCAAATGCTCATATCTCCGTAAATAGAGGCCGTAGAGGGGCCTAAATACCTAAATTGTCCTTGTGCGATACGAGTTTCAAATTTTACAATGAACCAAACTTCAAATGCTCATATCTCCGTAAATAGAGGCCGTAGAGGGGTCAAAGTTGCAGCATTGTAAAGGTGTTTTTTCAACCTTTAATTTGATACCTAAATTGTCCTTGTGCGATACGAGTTTCAAATTTTACAATGAACCAAACTTCAAATGCTCATATCTCCGTAAATAGAGGCCGTAGAGGGGCCTAAATACCTAAATTGTCCTTGTGCGATACGAGTTTCAAATTTTACAATGAACCAAACTTCAAATGCTCATATCTCCGTAAATAGAGGCCGTAGAGGGGTCAAAGTTGCAGCATTGTAAAGGTGTTTTTTCAACCTTTAATTTGATACCTAAATTGTCCTTGTGCGATACGAGTTTCAAATTTTACAATGAACCAAACTTCAAATGCTCATATCTCCGTAAATAGAGGCCGTAGAGGGGTCAAAGTTGCAGCATTGTAAAGGTGTTTTTTCAACCTTTAATTTGATACCTAAATTGTCCTTGTGCGATACGAGTTTCAAATTTTACAATGAACCAAACTTCAAATGCTCATATCTCCGTAAATAGAGGCCGTAGAGGGGTCAAAGTTGCAGCATTGTAAAGGTGTTTTTTCAACCTTTAATTTGATACCTAAATTGTCCTTGTGCGATACGAGTTTCAAATTTTACAATGAACCAAACTTCAAATGCTCATATCTCCGTAAATAGAGGCCGTAGAGGGGCCTAAATACCTAAATTGTCCTTGTGCGATACGAGTTTCAAATTTTACAATGAACCAAACTTCAAATGCTCATATCTCCGTAAATAGAGGCCGTAGAGGGGTCAAAGTTGCAGCATTGTAAAGGTGTTTTTTCAACCTTTAATTTGATACCTAAATTGTCCTTGTGCGATACGAGTTTCAAATTTTACAATGAAGACAAAATGCCAAACTTCAAATGCTCATATCTCCGTAAATAGAGGCCGTAGAGGGGTCAAAGTTGCAGCATTGTAAAGGTGTTTTTTCAACCTTTAATTTGATACCTAAATTGTCCTTGTGCGATACGAGTTTCAAATTTTACAATGAACCAAACTTCAAATGCTCATATCTCCGTAAATAGAGGCCGTAGAGGGGTCAAAGTTGCAGCATTGTAAAGGTGTTTTTTCAACCTTTAATTTGATACCTAAATTGTCCTTGTGCGATACGAGTTTCAAATTTTACAATGAACCAAACTTCAAATGCTCATATCTCCGTAAATAGAGACCGTAGAGGGCTCAAAGTTGCAGCATTGTAAAGGTGTTTTTTCAGCCTTTAATTTGATACCTAAACTGTCCTTGTGCGATACGAGTTTCAAATTTTACAATGAACACAAAATGCTAAACTTCAAATGCTCAAATCTCCGTAAATAGAGGCCGTAGAGGGGTCAAAGTTGCAGCATTGTAAAGGTGTTTTTTCAACCTTTAATTTGATACCTAAATTGTCCTTGTGTGATACGAGTTTCAAATTTTACAATGAACCAAACTTCAAATGCTCATATCTCCGTAAATAGAGGCCGTAGAGGGGTCAAAGTTGCAGCATTGTAAAGGTGTTTTTTCAACCTTTAATTTGATACCTAAACTGTCCTTGTGCGATACGAGTTTCAAATTTTACAATGAACACAAAATGCTAAACTTCAAATGCTCAAATCTCCGTAAATAGAGGCCGTAGAGGGGTCAAAGTTGCAGCATTGTAAAGGTGTTTTTTCAACCTTTAATTTGATACCTAAATTGTCCTTGTGCGATACGAGTTTCAAATTTTACAATGAACCAAACTTCAAATGCTCATATCTCCGTAAATAGAGACCGTAGAGGGCTCAAAGTTGCAGCATTGTAAAGGTGTTTTTTCAGCCTTTAATTTGATACCTAAACTGTCCTTGTGCGATACGAGTTTCAAATTTTACAATGAACACAAAATGCTAAACTTCAAATGCTCAAATCTCCGTAAATAGAGGCCGTAGAGGGGTCAAAGTTGCAGCATTGTAAAGGTGTTTTTTCAACCTTTAATTTGATACCTAAATTGTCCTTGTGCGATACGAGTTTCAAATTTTACAATGAACCAAACTTCAAATGCTCATATCTCCGTAAATAGAGGCCGTAGAGGGGTCAAAATTGCAGCATTGTAAAGGTGTTTTTTCAACCTTTAATTTGATACCTAAATTGTCCTTGTGCGATACGAGTTTCAAATTTTACAATGAACCAAACTTCAAATGCTCATATCTCCGTAAATAGAGGCCGTAGAGGGGTCAAAGTTGCAGCATTGTAAAGGTGTTTTTTCAACCTTTAATTTGATACCTAAATTGTCCTTGTGCGATACGAGTTTCAAATTTTACAATGAACCAAACTTCAAATGCTCATATCTCCGTAAATAGAGGCCGTAGAGGGGTCAAAGTTGCAGCATTGTAAAGGTGTTTTTTCAACCTTTAATTTGATACCTAAATTGTCCTTGTGCGATACGAGTTTCAAATTTTACAATGAACCAAACTTCAAATGCTCATATCTCCGTAACTAGAGGCCGTAGAGGGGCCTAAATACCTAAATTGTCCTTGTGCGATACGAGTTTCAAATTTTACAATGAACCAAACTTCAAATGCTCATATCTCCGTAAATAGAGGCCGTAGAGGGGTCAAAGTTGCAGCATTGTAAAGGTGTTTTTTCAACCTTTAATTTGATACCTAAATTGTCCTTGTGCGATACGAGTTTCAAATTTTACAATGAACCAAACTTCAAATGCTCATATCTCCGTAAATAGAGGCCGTAGAGGGGTCAAAGTTGCAGCATTGTAAAGGTGTTTTTTCAACCTTTAATTTGATACCTAAATTGTCCTTGTGCGATACGAGTTTCAAATTTTACAATGAACCAAACTTCAAATGCTCATATCTCCGTAAATAGAGGCCGTAGAGGGGTCAAAGTTGCAGCATTGTAAAGGTGTTTTTTCAACCTTTAATTTGATACCTAAATTGTCCTTGTGCGATACGAGTTTCAAATTTTACAATGAACCAAACTTCAAATGCTCATATCTCCGTAAATAGAGGCCGTAGAGGGGCCTAAATACCTAAATTGTCTTTGTGCGATACGAGTTTCAAATTTTACAATGAACCAAACTTCAAATGCTCATATCTCCGTAAATAGAGGCCGTAGAGGGGTCAAAGTTGCAGCATTGTAAAGGTGTTTTTTCAACCTTTAATTTGATACCTAAATTGTCCTTGTGCGATACGAGTTTCAAATTTTACAATGAACCAAACTTCAAATGCTCATATCTCCGTAAATAGAGGCCGTAGAGGGGTCAAAGTTGCAGCATTGTAAAGGTGTTTTTTCAACCTTTAATTTGATACCTAAATTGTCCTTGTGCGATACGAGTTTCAAATTTTACAATGAACCAAACTTCAAATGCTCATATCTCCGTAAATAGAGGCCGTAGAGGGGTCAAAGTTGCAGCATTGTAAAGGTGTTTTTTCAACCTTTAATTTGATACCTAAATTGTCCTTGTGCGATACGAGTTTCAAATTTTACAATGAACCAAACTTCAAATGCTCATATCTCCGTAAATAGAGGCCGTAGAGGGGTCAAAGTTGCAGCATTGTAAAGGTGTTTTTTCAACCTTTAATTTGATACCTAAATTGTCCTTGTGCGATACGAGTTTCAAATTTTACAATGAACCAAACTTCAAATGCTCATATCTCCGTAAATAGAGGCCGTAGAGGGGTCAAAGTTGCAGCATTGTAAAGGTGTTTTTTCAACCTTTAATTTGATACCTAAATTGTCCTTGTGCGATACGAGTTTCAAATTTTACAATGAACCAAACTTCAAATGCTCATATCTCCGTAAATAGAGGCCGTAGAGGGGTCAAAGTTGCAGCATTGTAAAGGTGTTTTTTCAACCTTTAATTTGATACCTAAATTGTCCTTGTGCGATACGAGTTTCAAATTTTACAATGAACCAAACTTCAAATGCTCATATCTCCGTAAATAGAGGCCGTAGAGGGGCCTAAATACCTAAATTGTCCTTGTGCGATACGAGTTTCAAATTTTACAATGAACCAAACTTCAAATGCTCATATCTCCGTAAATAGAGGCCGTAGAGGGGTCAAAGTTGCAGCATTGTAAAGGTGTTTTTTCAACCTTTAATTTGATACCTAAATTGTCCTTGTGCGATACGAGTTTCAAATTTTACAATGAACCAAACTTCAAATGCTCATATCTCCGTAAATAGAGGCCGTAGAGGGGTCAAAGTTGCAGCATTGTAAAGGTGTTTTTTCAACCTTTAATTTGATACCTAAATTGTCCTTGTGCGATACGAGTTTCAAATTTTACAATGAACCAAACTTCAAATGCTCATATCTCCGTAAATAGAGGCCGTAGAGGGGTCAAAGTTGCAGCATTGTAAAGGTGTTTTTTCAACCTTTAATTTGATACCTAAATTGTCCTTGTGCGATACGAGTTTCAAATTTTACAATGAACCAAACTTCAAATGCTCATATCTCCGTAAATAGAGGCCGTAGAGGGGCCTAAATACCTAAATTGTCCTTGTGCGATACGAGTTTCAAATTTTACAATGAACCAAACTTCAAATGCTCATATCTCCGTAAATAGAGGCCGTAGAGGGGTCAAAGTTGCAGCATTGTAAAGGTGTTTTTTCAACCTTTAATTTGATACCTAAATTGTCCTTGTGCGATACGAGTTTCAAATTTTACAATGAAGACAAAATGCCAAACTTCAAATGCTCATATCTCCGTAAATAGAGGCCGTAGAGGGGTCAAAGTTGCAGCATTGTAAAGGTGTTTTTTCAACCTTTAATTTGATACCTAAATTGTCCTTGTGCGATACGAGTTTCAAATTTTACAATGAACCAAACTTCAAATGCTCATATCTCCGTAAATAGAGGCCGTAGAGGGGTCAAAGTTGCAGCATTGTAAAGGTGTTTTTTCAACCTTTAATTTGATACCTAAATTGTCCTTGTGCGATACGAGTTTCAAATTTTACAATGAACCAAACTTCAAATGCTCATATCTCCGTAAATAGAGACCGTAGAGGGCTCAAAGTTGCAGCATTGTAAAGGTGTTTTTTCAGCCTTTAATTTGATACCTAAACTGTCCTTGTGCGATACGAGTTTCAAATTTTACAATGAACACAAAATGCTAAACTTCAAATGCTCAAATCTCCGTAAATAGAGGCCGTAGAGGGGTCAAAGTTGCAGCATTGTAAAGGTGTTTTTTCAACCTTTAATTTGATACCTAAATTGTCCTTGTGTGATACGAGTTTCAAATTTTACAATGAACCAAACTTCAAATGCTCATATCTCCGTAAATAGAGGCCGTAGAGGGGTCAAAGTTGCAGCATTGTAAAGGTGTTTTTTCAACCTTTAATTTGATACCTAAACTGTCCTTGTGCGATACGAGTTTCAAATTTTACAATGAACACAAAATGCTAAACTTCAAATGCTCAAATCTCCGTAAATAGAGGCCGTAGAGGGGTCAAAGTTGCAGCATTGTAAAGGTGTTTTTTCAACCTTTAATTTGATACCTAAATTGTCCTTGTGCGATACGAGTTTCAAATTTTACAATGAACCAAACTTCAAATGCTCATATCTCCGTAAATAGAGACCGTAGAGGGCTCAAAGTTGCAGCATTGTAAAGGTGTTTTTTCAGCCTTTAATTTGATACCTAAACTGTCCTTGTGCGATACGAGTTTCAAATTTTACAATGAACACAAAATGCTAAACTTCAAATGCTCAAATCTCCGTAAATAGAGGCCGTAGAGGGGTCAAAGTTGCAGCATTGTAAAGGTGTTTTTTCAACCTTTAATTTGATACCTAAATTGTCCTTGTGCGATACGAGTTTCAAATTTTACAATGAACCAAACTTCAAATGCTCATATCTCCGTAAATAGAGGCCGTAGAGGGGTCAAAATTGCAGCATTGTAAAGGTGTTTTTTCAACCTTTAATTTGATACCTAAATTGTCCTTGTGCGATACGAGTTTCAAATTTTACAATGAACCAAACTTCAAATGCTCATATCTCCGTAAATAGAGGCCGTAGAGGGGTCAAAGTTGCAGCATTGTAAAGGTGTTTTTTCAACCTTTAATTTGATACCTAAATTGTCCTTGTGCGATACGAGTTTCAAATTTTACAATGAACCAAACTTCAAATGCTCATATCTCCGTAAATAGAGGCCGTAGAGGGGTCAAAGTTGCAGCATTGTAAAGGTGTTTTTTCAACCTTTAATTTGATACCTAAATTGTCCTTGTGCGATACGAGTTTCAAATTTTACAATGAACCAAACTTCAAATGCTCATATCTCCGTAACTAGAGGCCGTAGAGGGGCCTAAATACCTAAATTGTCCTTGTGCGATACGAGTTTCAAATTTTACAATGAACCAAACTTCAAATGCTCATATCTCCGTAAATAGAGGCCGTAGAGGGGTCAAAGTTGCAGCATTGTAAAGGTGTTTTTTCAACCTTTAATTTGATACCTAAATTGTCCTTGTGCGATACGAGTTTCAAATTTTACAATGAACCAAACTTCAAATGCTCATATCTCCGTAAATAGAGGCCGTAGAGGGGTCAAAGTTGCAGCATTGTAAAGGTGTTTTTTCAACCTTTAATTTGATACCTAAATTGTCCTTGTGCGATACGAGTTTCAAATTTTACAATGAACCAAACTTCAAATGCTCATATCTCCGTAAATAGAGGCCGTAGAGGGGTCAAAGTTGCAGCATTGTAAAGGTGTTTTTTCAACCTTTAATTTGATACCTAAATTGTCCTTGTGCGATACGAGTTTCAAATTTTACAATGAACCAAACTTCAAATGCTCATATCTCCGTAAATAGAGGCCGTAGAGGGGCCTAAATACCTAAATTGTCTTTGTGCGATACGAGTTTCAAATTTTACAATGAACCAAACTTCAAATGCTCATATCTCCGTAAATAGAGGCCGTAGAGGGGTCAAAGTTGCAGCATTGTAAAGGTGTTTTTTCAACCTTTAATTTGATACCTAAATTGTCCTTGTGCGATACGAGTTTCAAATTTTACAATGAACCAAACTTCAAATGCTCATATCTCCGTAAATAGAGGCCGTAGAGGGGTCAAAGTTGCAGCATTGTAAAGGTGTTTTTTCAACCTTTAATTTGATACCTAAATTGTCCTTGTGCGATACGAGTTTCAAATTTTACAATGAACCAAACTTCAAATGCTCATATCTCCGTAAATAGAGGCCGTAGAGGGGTCAAAGTTGCAGCATTGTAAAGGTGTTTTTTCAACCTTTAATTTGATACCTAAATTGTCCTTGTGCGATACGAGTTTCAAATTTTACAATGAACCAAACTTCAAATGCTCATATCTCCGTAAATAGAGGCCGTAGAGGGGTCAAAGTTGCAGCATTGTAAAGGTGTTTTTTCAACCTTTAATTTGATACCTAAATTGTCCTTGTGCGATACGAGTTTCAAATTTTACAATGAACCAAACTTCAAATGCTCATATCTCCGTAAATAGAGGCCGTAGAGGGGTCAAAGTTGCAGCATTGTAAAGGTGTTTTTTCAACCTTTAATTTGATACCTAAATTGTCCTTGTGCGATACGAGTTTCAAATTTTACAATGAACCAAACTTCAAATGCTCATATCTCCGTAAATAGAGGCCGTAGAGGGGTCAAAGTTGCAGCATTGTAAAGGTGTTTTTTCAACCTTTAATTTGATACCTAAATTGTCCTTGTGCGATACGAGTTTCAAATTTTACAATGAACCAAACTTCAAATGCTCATATCTCCGTAAATAGAGGCCGTAGAGGGGCCTAAATACCTAAATTGTCCTTGTGCGATACGAGTTTCAAATTTTACAATGAACCAAACTTCAAATGCTCATATCTCCGTAAATAGAGGCCGTAGAGGGGTCAAAGTTGCAGCATTGTAAAGGTGTTTTTTCAACCTTTAATTTGATACCTAAATTGTCCTTGTGCGATACGAGTTTCAAATTTTACAATGAACCAAACTTCAAATGCTCATATCTCCGTAAATAGAGGCCGTAGAGGGGTCAAAGTTGCAGCATTGTAAAGGTGTTTTTTCAACCTTTAATTTGATACCTAAATTGTCCTTGTGCGATACGAGTTTCAAATTTTACAATGAACCAAACTTCAAATGCTCATATCTCCGTAAATAGAGGCCGTAGAGGGGTCAAAGTTGCAGCATTGTAAAGGTGTTTTTTCAACCTTTAATTTGATACCTAAATTGTCCGTGTGCGATACGAGTTTCAAATTTTACAATGAACCAAACTTCAAATGCTCATATCTCCGTAAATAGAGGCCGTAGAGGGGTCAAAGTTGCAGCATTGTAAAGGTGTTTTTTCAACCTTTAATTTGATACCTAAATTGTCCTTGTGCGATACGAGTTTCAAATTTTACAATGAACCAAACTTCAAATGCTCATATCTCCGTAAATAGAGGCCGTAGAGGGGTCAAAGTTGCAGCATTGTAAAGGTGTTTTTTCAACCTTTAATTTGATACCTAAATTGTCCTTGTGCGATACGAGTTTCAAATTTTACAATGAACCAAACTTCAAATGCTCATATCTCCGTAAATAGAGGCCGTAGAGGGGCCTAAATACCTAAATTGTCCTTGTGCGATACGAGTTTCAAATTTTACAATGAACCAAACTTCAAATGCTCATATCTCCGTAAATAGAGGCCGTAGAGGGGTCAAAGTTGCAGCATTGTAAAGGTGTTTTTTCAACCTTTAATTTGATACCTAAATTGTCCTTGTGCGATACGAGTTTCAAATTTTACAATGAACCAAACTTCAAATGCTCATATCTCCGTAAATAGAGGCCGTAGAGGGGCCTAAATACCTAAATTGTCCTTGTGCGATACGAGTTTCAAATTTTACAATGAACCAAACTTCAAATGCTCATATCTCCGTAAATAGAGGCCGTAGAGGGGTCAAAGTTGCAGCATTGTAAAGGTGTTTTTTCAACCTTTAATTTGATACCTAAATTGTCCTTGTGCGATACGAGTTTCAAATTTTACAATGAACCAAACTTCAAATGCTCATATCTCCGTAAATAGAGGCCGTAGAGGGGTCAAAGTTGCAGCATTGTAAAGGTGTTTTTTCAACCTTTAATTTGATACCTAAATTGTCCTTGTGCGATACGAGTTTCAAATTTTACAATGAACCAAACTTCAAATGCTCATATCTCCGTAAATAGAGGCCGTAGAGGGGTCAAAGTTGCAGCATTGTAAAGGTGTTTTTTCAACCTTTAATTTGATACCTAAATTGTCCTTGTGCGATACGAGTTTCAAATTTTACAATGAACCAAACTTCAAATGCTCATATCTCCGTAAATAGAGGCCGTAGAGGGGTCAAAGTTGCAGCATTGTAAAGGTGTTTTTTCAACCTTTAATTTGATACCTAAATTGTCCTTGTGCGATACGAGTTTCAAATTTTACAATGAACCAAACTTCAAATGCTCATATCTCCGTAAATAGAGGCCGTAGAGGGGCCTAAATACCTAAATTGTCCTTGTGCGATACGAGTTTCAAATTTTACAATGAACCAAACTTCAAATGCTCATATCTCCGTAAATAGAGGCCGTAGAGGGGTCAAAGTTGCAGCATTGTAAAGGTGTTTTTTCAGCCTTTAATTTGATACCTAAACTGTCCTTGTGCGATACGAGTTTCAAATTTTACAATGAACACAAAATGCTAAACTTCAAATGCTCAAATCTCCGTAAATAGAGGCCGTAGAGGGGTCAAAGTTGCAGCATTGTAAAGGTGTTTTTTCAACCTTTAATTTGATACCTAAATTGTCCTTGTGCGATACGAGTTTCAAATTTTACAATGAACCAAACTTCAAATGCTCATATCTCCGTAAATAGAGGCCGTAGAGGGGTCAAAGTTGCAGCATTGTAAAGGTGTTTTTTCAACCTTTAATTTGATACCTAAACTGTCCTTGTGCGATACGAGTTTCAAATTTTACAATGAACACAAAATGCTAAACTTCAAATGCTCAAATCTCCGTAAATAGAGGCCGTAGAGGGGTCAAAGTTGCAGCATTGCAAAGGTGTTTTTTCAACCTTTAATTTGATACCTAAATTGTCCTTGTGCGATACGAGTTTCAAATTTTACAATGAACCAAACTTCAAATGCTCATATCTCCGTAAATAGAGGCCGTAGAGGGGTCAAAGTTGCAGCATTGTAAAGGTGTTTTTTCAACCTTTAATTTGATACCTAAATTGTCCTTGTGCGATACGAGTTTCAAATTTTACAATGAAGACAAAATGCCAAACTTCAAATGCTCATATCTCCGTAAATAGAGGCCGTAGAGGGGTCAAAGTTGCAGCATTGTAAAGGTGTTTTTTCAACCTTTAATTTGATACCTAAATTGTCCTTGTGCGATACGAGTTTCAAATTTTACAATGAACCAAACTTCAAATGCTCATATCTCCGTAAATAGAGGCCGTAGAGGGGTCAAAGTTGCAGCATTGTAAAGGTGTTTTTTCAACCTTTAATTTGATACCTAAATTGTCCTTGTGCGATACGAGTTTCAAATTTTACAATGAAGACAAAATGCCAAACTTCAAATGCTCATATCTCCGTAAATAGAGGCCGTAGAGGGGTCAAAGTTGCAGCATTGTAAAGGTGTTTTTTCAACCTTTAATTTGATACCTAAATTGTCCTTGTGCGATACGAGTTTCAAATTTTACAATGAACCAAACTTCAAATGCTCATATCTCCGTAAATAGAGGCCGTAGAGGGGTCAAAATTGCAGCATTGTAAAGGTGTTTTTTCAACCTTTAATTTGATACCTAAATTGTCCTTGTGCGATACGAGTTTCAAATTTTACAATGAACCAAACTTCAAATGCTCATATCTCCGTAAATAGAGGCCGTAGAGGGGTCAAAGTTGCAGCATTGTAAAGGTGTTTTTTCAACCTTTAATTTGATACCTAAATTGTCCTTGTGCGATACGAGTTTCAAATTTTATAATGAACCAAACTTCAAATGCTCATATCTCCGTAAATAGAGGCCGTAGAGGGGTCAAAGTTGCAGCATTGTAAAGGTGTTTTTTCAACCTTTAATTTGATACCTAAATTGTCCTTGTGCGATACGAGTTTCAAATTTTACAATGAACCAAACTTCAAATGCTCATATCTCCGTAAATAGAGGCCGTAGAGGGGTCAAAGTTGCAGCATTGTAAAGGTGTTTTTTCAACCTTTAATTTGATACCTAAATTGTCCTTGTGCGATACGAGTTTCAAATTTTACAATGAACCAAACTTCAAATGCTCATATCTCCGTAAATAGAGGCCGTAGAGGGGTCAAAGTTGCAGCATTGTAAAGGTGTTTTTTCAACCTTTAATTTGATACCTAAATTGTCCTTGTGCGATACGAGTTTCAAATTTTACAATGAACCAAACTTCAAATGCTCATATCTCCGTAAATAGAGGCCGTAGAGGGGTCAAAGTTGCAGCATTGTAAAGGTGTTTTTTCAACCTTTAATTTGATACCTAAATTGTCCTTGTGCGATACGAGTTTCAAATTTTACAATGATCCAAACTTCAAATGCTCATATCTCCGTAAATAGAGGCCGTAGAGGGGTCAAAGTTGCAGCATTGTAAAGGTGTTTTTTCAACCTTTAATTTGATACCTAAATTGTCCTTGTGCGATACGAGTTTCAAATTTTACAATGAAGACAAAATGCCAAACTTCAAATGCTCATATCTCCGTAAATAGAGGCCGTAGAGGGGTCAAAGTTGCAGCATTGTAAAGGTGTTTTTTCAACCTTTAATTTGATACCTAAATTGTCCTTGTGCGATACGAGTTTCAAATTTTACAATGAACCAAACTTCAAATGCTCATATCTCCGTAAATAGAGGCCGTAGAGGGGTCAAAGTTGCAGCATTGTAAAGGTGTTTTTTCAACCTTTAATTTGATACCTAAATTGTCCTTGTGCGATACGAGTTTCAAATTTTACAATGAACCAAACTTCAAATGCTCATATCTCCGTAAATAGAGGCCGTAGAGGGGTCAAAGTTGCAGCATTGTAAAGGTGTTTTTTCAACCTTTAATTTGATACCTAAATTGTCCTTGTGCGATACGAGTTTCAAATTTTACAATGAACCAAACTTCAAATGCTCATATCTCCGTAAATAGAGGCCGTAGAGGGGTCAAAGTTGCAGCATTGTAAAGGTGTTTTTTCAACCTTTAATTTGATACCTAAATTGTCCTTGTGCGATACGAGTTTCAAATTTTACAATGAAGACAAAATGCCAAACTTCAAATGCTCATATCTCCGTAAATAGAGGCCGTAGAGGGGTCAAAGTTGCAGCATTGTAAAGGTGTTTTTTCAACCTTTAATTTGATACCTAAATTGTCCTTGTGCGATACGAGTTTCAAATTTTACAATGAACCAAACTTCAAATGCTCATATCTCCGTAAATAGAGGCCGTAGAGGGGTCAAAGTTGCAGCATTGTAAAGGTGTTTTTTCAACCTTTAATTTGATACCTAAATTGTCCTTGTGCGATACGAGTTTCAAATTTTACAATGAACCAAACTTCAAATGCTCATATCTCCGTAAATAGAGGCCGTAGAGGGGTCAAAGTTGCAGCATTGTAAAGGTGTTTTTTCAACCTTTAATTTGATACCTAAATTGTCCTTGTGCGATACGAGTTTCAAATTTTACAATGAACCAAACTTCAAATGCTCATATCTCCGTAAATAGAGGCCGTAGAGGGGTCAAAGTTGCAGCATTGTAAAGGTGTTTTTTCAACCTTTAATTTGATACCTAAATTGTCCTTGTGCGATACGAGTTTCAAATTTTACAATGAAGACAAAATGCCAAACTTCAAATGCTCATATCTCCGTAAATAGAGGCCGTAGAGGGGTCAAAGTTGCAGCATTGTAAAGGTGTTTTTTCAACCTTTAATTTGATACCTAAATTGTCCTTGTGCGATACGAGTTTCAAATTTTACAATGAACCAAACTTCAAATGCTCATATCTCCGTAAATAGAGGCCGTAGAGGGGTCAAAGTTGCAGCATTGTAAAGGTGTTTTTTCAACCTTTAATTTGATACCTAAATTGTCCTTGTGCGATACGAGTTTCAAATTTTACAATGAACCAAACTTCAAATGCTCATATCTCCGTAAATAGAGACCGTAGAGGGCTCAAAGTTGCAGCATTGTAAAGGTGTTTTTTCAGCCTTTAATTTGATACCTAAACTGTCCTTGTGCGATACGAGTTTCAAATTTTACAATGAACACAAAATGCTAAACTTCAAATGCTCAAATCTCCGTAAATAGAGGCCGTAGAGGGGTCAAAGTTGCAGCATTGTAAAGGTGTTTTTTCAACCTTTAATTTGATACCTAAATTGTCCTTGTGCGATACGAGTTTCAAATTTTACAATGAACCAAACTTCAAATGCTCATATCTCCGTAAATAGAGGCCGTAGAGGGGTCAAAGTTGCAGCATTGTAAAGGTGTTTTTTCAACCTTTAATTTGATACCTAAACTGTCCTTGTGCGATACGAGTTTCAAATTTTACAATGAACACAAAATGCTAAACTTCAAATGCTCAAATCTCCGTAAATAGAGGCCGTAGAGGGGTCAAAGTTGCAGCATTGCAAAGGTGTTTTTTCAACCTTTAATTTGATACCTAAATTGTCCTTGTGCGATACGAGTTTCAAATTTTACAATGAACCAAACTTCAAATGCTCATATCTCCGTAAATAGAGGCCGTAGAGGGGTCAAAGTTGCAGCATTGTAAAGGTGTTTTTTCAACCTTTAATTTGATACCTAAATTGTCCTTGTGCGATACGAGTTTCAAATTTTACAATGAAGACAAAATGCCAAACTTCAAATGCTCATATCTCCGTAAATAGAGGCCGTAGAGGGGTCAAAGTTGCAGCATTGTAAAGGTGTTTTTTCAACCTTTAATTTGATACCTAAATTGTCCTTGTGCGATACGAGTTTCAAATTTTACAATGAACCAAACTTCAAATGCTCATATCTCCGTAAATAGAGGCCGTAGAGGGGTCAAAGTTGCAGCATTGTAAAGGTGTTTTTTCAACCTTTAATTTGATACCTAAATTGTCCTTGTGCGATACGAGTTTCAAATTTTACAATGAAGACAAAATGCCAAACTTCAAATGCTCATATCTCCGTAAATAGAGGCCGTAGAGGGGTCAAAGTTGCAGCATTGTAAAGGTGTTTTTTCAACCTTTAATTTGATACCTAAATTGTCCTTGTGCGATACGAGTTTCAAATTTTACAATGAACCAAACTTCAAATGCTCATATCTCCGTAAATAGAGGCCGTAGAGGGGTCAAAATTGCAGCATTGTAAAGGTGTTTTTTCAACCTTTAATTTGATACCTAAATTGTCCTTGTGCGATACGAGTTTCAAATTTTACAATGAACCAAACTTCAAATGCTCATATCTCCGTAAATAGAGGCCGTAGAGGGGTCAAAGTTGCAGCATTGTAAAGGTGTTTTTTCAACCTTTAATTTGATACCTAAATTGTCCTTGTGCGATACGAGTTTCAAATTTTATAATGAACCAAACTTCAAATGCTCATATCTCCGTAAATAGAGGCCGTAGAGGGGTCAAAGTTGCAGCATTGTAAAGGTGTTTTTTCAACCTTTAATTTGATACCTAAATTGTCCTTGTGCGATACGAGTTTCAAATTTTACAATGAACCAAACTTCAAATGCTCATATCTCCGTAAATAGAGGCCGTAGAGGGGTCAAAGTTGCAGCATTGTAAAGGTGTTTTTTCAACCTTTAATTTGATACCTAAATTGTCCTTGTGCGATACGAGTTTCAAATTTTACAATGAAGACAAAATGCCAAACTTCAAATGCTCATATCTCCGTAAATAGAGGCCGTAGAGGGGTCAAAGTTGCAGCATTGTAAAGGTGTTTTTTCAACCTTTAATTTGATACCTAAATTGTCCTTGTGCGATACGAGTTTCAAATTTTACAATGAACCAAACTTCAAATGCTCATATCTCCGTAAATAGAGGCCGTAGAGGGGTCAAAGTTGCAGCATTGTAAAGGTGTTTTTTCAACCTTTAATTTGATACCTAAATTGTCCTTGTGCGATACGAGTTTCAAATTTTACAATGAACCAAACTTCAAATGCTCATATCTCCGTAAATAGAGGCCGTAGAGGGGTCAAAGTTGCAGCATTGTAAAGGTGTTTTTTCAACCTTTAATTTGATACCTAAATTGTCCTTGTGCGATACGAGTTTCAAATTTTACAATGAACCAAACTTCAAATGCTCATATCTCCGTAAATAGAGGCCGTAGAGGGGTCAAAGTTGCAGCATTGTAAAGGTGTTTTTTCAACCTTTAATTTGATACCTAAATTGTCCTTGTGCGATACGAGTTTCAAATTTTACAATGAACCAAACTTCAAATGCTCATATCTCCGTAAATAGAGGCCGTAGAGGGGTCAAAGTTGCAGCATTGTAAAGGTGTTTTTTCAACCTTTAATTTGATACCTAAATTGTCCTTGTGCGATACGAGTTTCAAATTTTACAATGAACCAAACTTCAAATGCTCATATCTCCGTAAATAGAGGCCGTAGAGGGGTCAAAGTTGCAGCATTGTAAAGGTGTTTTTTCAACCTTTAATTTGATACCTAAATTGTCCTTGTGCGATACGAGTTTCAAATTTTACAATGAAGACAAAATGCCAAACTTCAAATGCTCATATCTCCGTAAATAGAGGCCGTAGAGGGGTCAAAGTTGCAGCATTGTAAAGGTGTTTTTTCAACCTTTAATTTGATACCTAAATTGTCCTTGTGCGATACGAGTTTCAAATTTTACAATGAAGACAAAATGCCAAACTTCAAATGCTCATATCTCCGTAAATAGAGGCCGTAGAGGGGTCAAAGTTGCAGCATTGTAAAGGTGTTTTTTCAACCTTTAATTTGATACCTAAATTGTCCTTGTGCGATACGAGTTTCAAATTTTACAATGAACCAAACTTCAAATGCTCATATCTCCGTAAATAGAGGCCGTAGAGGGGTCAAAGTTGCAGCATTGTAAAGGTGTTTTTTCAACCTTTAATTTGATACCTAAATTGTCCTTGTGCGATACGAGTTTTAAATTTTACAATGAACCAAACTTCAAATGCTCATATCTCCGTAAATAGAGGCCGTAGAGGGGTCAAAGTTGCAGCATTGTAAAGGTGTTTTTTCAACCTTTAATTTGATACCTAAATTGTCCTTGTGCGATACGAGTTTCAAATTTTACAATGAACCAAACTTCAAATGCTCATATCTCCGTAAATAGAGACCGTAGAGGGGTCAAAGTTGCAGCATTGTAAAGGTGTTTTTTCAGCCTTTAATTTGATACCTAAACTGTCCTTGTGCGATACGAGTTTCAAATTTTACAATGAACACAAAATGCTAAACTTCAAATGCTCAAATCTCCGTAAATAGAGGCCGTAGAGGGGTCAAAGTTGCAGCATTGTAAAGGTGTTTTTTCAACCTTTAATTTGATACCTAAATTGTCCTTGTGCGATACGAGTTTCAAATTTTACAATGAACCAAACTTCAAATGCTCATATCTCCGTAAATAGAGGCCGTAGAGGGGTCAAAGTTGCAGCATTGTAAAGGTGTTTTTTCAACCTTTAATTTGATACCTAAACTGTCCTTGTGCGATACGAGTTTCAAATTTTACAATGAACACAAAATGCTAAACTTCAAATGCTCAAATCTCCGTAAATAGAGGCCGTAGAGGGGTCAAAGTTGCAGCATTGTAAAGGTGTTTTTTCAACCTTTAATTTGATACCTAAATTGTCCTTGTGCGATACGAGTTTCAAATTTTACAATGAACCAAACTTCAAATGCTCATATCTCCGTAAATAGAGGCCGTAGAGGGGTCAAAGTTGCAGCATTGTAAAGGTGTTTTTTCAACCTTTAATTTGATACCTAAATTGTCCTTGTGCGATACGAGTTTCAAATTTTACAATGAACCAAACTTCAAATGCTCATATCTCCGTAAATAGAGGCCGTAGAGGGGTCAAAGTTGCAGCATTGTAAAGGTGTTTTTTCAACCTTTAATTTGATACCTAAATTGTCCTTGTGCGATACGAGTTTCAAATTTTACAATGAACCAAACTTCAAATGCTCATATCTCCGTAAATAGAGACCGTAGAGGGGTCAAAGTTGCAGCATTGTAAAGGTGTTTTTTCAGCCTTTAATTTGATACCTAAACTGTCCTTGTGCGTTACGAGTTTCAAATTTTACAATGAACACAAAATGCTAAACTTCAAATGCTCAAATCTCCGTAAATAGAGGCCGTAGAGGGGTCAAAGTTGCAGCATTGTAAAGGTGTTTTTTCAACCTTTAATTTGATACCTAAATTGTCCTTGTGCGATACGAGTTTCAAATTTTACAATGAACCAAACTTCAAATGCTCATATCTCCGTAAATAGAGGCCGTAGAGGGGTCAAAGTTGCAGCATTGTAAAGGTGTTTTTTCAACCTTTAATTTGATACCTAAATTGTCCTTGTGCGATACGAGTTTCAAATTTTACAATGAACCAAACTTCAAATGCTCATATCTCCGTAAATAGAGGCCGTAGAGGGGTCAAAGTTGCAGCATTGTAAAGGTGTTTTTTCAACCTTTAATTTGATACCTAAATTGTCCTTGTGCGATACGAGTTTCAAATTTTACAATGAACCAAACTTCAAATGCTCATATCTCCGTAAATAGAGGCCGTAGAGGGGTCAAAGTTGCAGCATTGTAAAGGTGTTTTTTCAACCTTTAATTTGATACCTAAATTGTCCTTGTGCGATACGAGTTTCAAATTTTACAATGAACCAAACTTCAAATGCTCATATCTCCGTAAATAGAGGCCGTAGAGGGGTCAAAGTTGCAGCATTGTAAAGGTGTTTTTTCAACCTTTAATTTGATACCTAAATTGTCCTTGTGCGATACGAGTTTCAAATTTTACAATGAACACAAAATGCTAAACTTCAAATGCTCAAATCTCCGTAAATAGAGGCCGTAGAGGGGTCAAAGTTGCAGCATTGTAAAGGTGTTTTTTCAACCTTTAATTTGATACCTAAATTGTCCTTGTGCGATACGAGTTTCAAATTTTACAATGAACCAAACTTCAAATGCTCATATCTCCGTAAATAGAGGCCGTAGAGGGGTCAAAGTTGCAGCATTGTAAAGGTGTTTTTTCAACCTTTAATTTGATACCTAAACTGTCCTTGTGCGATACGAGTTTCAAATTTTACAATGAACACAAAATGCTAAACTTCAAATGCTCAAATCTCCGTAAATAGAGGCCGTAGAGGGGTCAAAGTTGCAGCATTGTAAAGGTGTTTTTTCAACCTTTAATTTGATACCTAAATTGTCCTTGTGCGATATGAGTTTCAAATTTTACAATGAACCAAACTTCAAATGCTCATATCTCCGTAAATAGAGGCCGTAGAGGGGTCAAAGTTGCAGCATTGTAAAGGTGTTTTTTCAACCTTTAATTTGATACCTAAATTGTACTTGTGCGATACGAGTTTCAAATTTTACAATGAACCAAACTTCAAATGCTCATATCTCCGTAAATAGAGGCCGTAGAGGGGTCAAAGTTGCAGCATTGTAAAGGTGTTTTTTCAACCTTTAATTTGATACCTAAATTGTCCTTGTGCGATACGAGTTTCAAATTTTACAATGAAGACAAAATGCCAAACTTCAAATGCTCATATCTCCGTAAATAGAGGCCGTAGAGGGGTCAAAGTTGCAGCATTGTAAAGGTGTTTTTTCAACCTTTAATTTGATACCTAAATAGTCCTTGTGCGATACGAGTTTCAAATTTTACAATGAACCAAACTTCAAATGCTCATATCTCCGTAAATAGAGGCCGTAGAGGGGTCAAAGTTGCAGCATTGTAAAGGTGTTTTTTCAACCTTTAATTTGATACCTAAATTGTCCTTGTGCGATACGAGTTTCAAATTTTACAATGAAGACAAAATGCCAAACTTCAAATGCTCATATCTCCGTAAATAGAGGCCGTAGAGGGGTCAAAGTTGCAGCATTGTAAAGGTGTTTTTTCAACCTTTAATTTGATACCTAAATTGTCCTTGTGCGATACGAGTTTCAAATTTTACAATGAACCAAACTTCAAATGCTCATATCTCCGTAAATAGAGGCCGTAGAGGGGTCAAAGTTGCAGCATTGTAAAGGTGTTTTTTCAACCTTTAATTTGATACCTAAATTGTCCTTGTGCGATACGAGTTTCAAATTTTACAATGAACCAAACTTCAAATGCTCATATCTCCGTAAATAGAGGCCGTAGAGGGGTCAAAGTTGCAGCATTGTAAAGGTGTTTTTTCAACCTTTAATTTGATACCTAAATTGTCCTTGTGCGATACGAGTTTCAAATTTTACAATGAACCAAACTTCAAATGCTCATATCTCCGTAAATAGAGGCCGTAGAGGGGTCAAAGTTGCAGCATTGTAAAGGTGTTTTTTCAACCTTTAATTTGATACCTAAATTGTCCTTGTGCGATACGAGTTTCAAATTTTACAATGAACCAAACTTCAAATGCTCATATCTCCGTAAATAGAGACCGTAGAGGGGTCAAAGTTGCAGCATTGTAAAGGTGTTTTTTCAGCCTTTAATTTGATACCTAAACTGTCCTTGTGCGATACGAGTTTCAAATTTTACAATGAACACAAAATGCTAAACTTCAAATGCTCAAATCTCCGTAAATAGAGGCCGTAGAGGGGTCAAAGTTGCAGCATTGTAAAGGTGTTTTTTCAACCTTTAATTTGATACCTAAATTGTCCTTGTGCGATACGAGTTTCAAATTTTACAATGAACCAAACTTCAAATGCTCATATCTCCGTAAATAGAGGCCGTAGAGGGGTCAAAGTTGCAGCATTGTAAAGGTGTTTTTTCAACCTTTAATTTGATACCTAAATTGTCCTTGTGCGTTACGAGTTTCAAATTTTACAATGAAAACAAAATGCCAAACTTCAAATGCTCATATCTCCGTAAATAGAGGCCGTAGAGGGGTCAAAGTTGCAGCATTGTAAAGGTGTTTTTTCAACCTTTTATTTGATACCTAAATTGTCCTTGTGCGATACGAGTTTCAAATTTTACAATGAAAACAAAATGCTAAACTTCAAATGCTCATATCTCCGTAAATAGAGGCTGTAGAGGGGTCAAAGTTGCAGCATTGTAAAGGTGTTTTTTCAACCTTTAATTTGATACCTAAATTGTCCTTGTGCGATACGAGTTTCAAATTTTACAATGAAGACAAAATGCCAAACTTCAAATGCTCATATCTCCGTAAATAGAGGCCGTAGAGGGGTCAAAGTTGCAGCATTGTAAAGGTGTTTTTTCAACCTTTAATTTGATACCTAAATTGTCCTTGTGCGATACGAGTTTCAAATTTTACAATGAACCAAACTTCAAATGCTCATATCTCCGTAAATAGAGGCCGTAGAGGGGTCAAAGTTGCAGCATTGTAAAGGTGTTTTTTCAACCTTTAATTTGATACCTAAATTGTCCTTGTGCGATACGAGTTTCAAATTTTACAATGAACCAAACTTCAAATGCTCATATCTCCGTAAATAGAGGCCGTAGAGGGGTCAAAGTTGCAGCATTGTAAAGGTGTTTTTTCAACCTTTAATTTGATACCTAAATTGTCCTTGTGCGATACGAGTTTCAAATTTTACAATGAAAACAAAATGCTAAACTTCAAATGCTCATATCTCCGTAAATAGAGGCCGTAGAGGGGTCAAAGTTGCAGCATTGTAAAGGTGTTTTTTCAGCCTTTAATTTGATACCTAAATTGTCCTTGTGCGATACGAGTTTCAAATTTTACAATGAACCAAACTTCAAATGCTCATATCTCCGTAAATAGAGGCCGTAGAGGGGTCAAAGTTGCAGCATTGTAAAGGTGTTTTTTCAACCTTTAATTTGATACCTAAATTGTCCTTGTGCGATACGAGTTTCAAATTTTACAATGAACCAAACTTCAAATGCTCATATCTCCGTAAATAGAGGCCGTAGAGGGGTCAAACTTCAACCTTTAATTTGATACCTAAATTGTCCTTGTGCGATACGAGTTTCAAATTTTACAATGAAAACAAAATGCTAAACTTCAAATGCTCATATCTCCGTAAATAGAGGCCGTAGAGGGGTCAAAGTTGCAGCATTGTAAAGGTGTTTTTTCAACCTTTAATTTGATACCTAAATTGTCCTTGTGCGATACGAGTTTCAAATTTTACAATGAAGACAAAATGCCAAACTTCAAATGCTCATATCTCCGTAAATAGAGGCCGTAGAGGGGTCAAAGTTGCAGCATTGTAAAGGTGTTTTTTCAACCTTTAATTTGATACCTAAATAGTCCTTGTGCGATACGAGTTTCAAATTTTACAATGAACCAAACTTCAAATGCTCATATCTCCGTAAATAGAGGCCGTAGAGGGGTCAAAGTTGCAGCATTGTAAAGGTGTTTTTTCAACCTTTAATTTGATACCTAAATTGTCCTTGTGCGATACGAGTTTCAAATTTTACAATGAAGACAAAATGCCAAACTTCAAATGCTCATATCTCCGTAAATAGAGGCCGTAGAGGGGTCAAAGTTGCAGCATTGTAAAGGTGTTTTTTCAACCTTTAATTTGATACCTAAATTGTCCTTGTGCGATACGAGTTTCAAATTTTACAATGAACCAAACTTCAAATGCTCATATCTCCGTAAATAGAGGCCGTAGAGGGGTCAAAGTTGCAGCATTGTAAAGGTGTTTTTTCAACCTTTAATTTGATACCTAAATTGTCCTTGTGCGATACGAGTTTCAAATTTTACAATGAACCAAACTTCAAATGCTCATATCTCCGTAAATAGAGGCCGTAGAGGGGTCAAAGTTGCAGCATTGTAAAGGTGTTTTTTCAACCTTTAATTTGATACCTAAATTGTCCTTGTGCGATACGAGTTTCAAATTTTACAATGAACCAAACTTCAAATGCTCATATCTCCGTAAATAGAGGCCGTAGAGGGGTCAAAGTTGCAGCATTGTAAAGGTGTTTTTTCAACCTTTAATTTGATACCTAAATTGTCCTTGTGCGATACGAGTTTCAAATTTTACAATGAACCAAACTTCAAATGCTCATATCTCCGTAAATAGAGACCGTAGAGGGGTCAAAGTTGCAGCATTGTAAAGGTGTTTTTTCAGCCTTTAATTTGATACCTAAACTGTCCTTGTGCGATACGAGTTTCAAATTTTACAATGAACACAAAATGCTAAACTTCAAATGCTCAAATCTCCGTAAATAGAGGCCGTAGAGGGGTCAAAGTTGCAGCATTGTAAAGGTGTTTTTTCAACCTTTAATTTGATACCTAAATTGTCCTTGTGCGATACGAGTTTCAAATTTTACAATGAACCAAACTTCAAATGCTCATATCTCCGTAAATAGAGGCCGTAGAGGGGTCAAAGTTGCAGCATTGTAAAGGTGTTTTTTCAACCTTTAATTTGATACCTAAATTGTCCTTGTGCGTTACGAGTTTCAAATTTTACAATGAAAACAAAATGCCAAACTTCAAATGCTCATATCTCCGTAAATAGAGGCCGTAGAGGGGTCAAAGTTGCAGCATTGTAAAGGTGTTTTTTCAACCTTTTATTTGATACCTAAATTGTCCTTGTGCGATACGAGTTTCAAATTTTACAATGAAAACAAAATGCTAAACTTCAAATGCTCATATCTCCGTAAATAGAGGCTGTAGAGGGGTCAAAGTTGCAGCATTGTAAAGGTGTTTTTTCAACCTTTAATTTGATACCTAAATTGTCCTTGTGCGATACGAGTTTCAAATTTTACAATGAAGACAAAATGCCAAACTTCAAATGCTCATATCTCCGTAAATAGAGGCCGTAGAGGGGTCAAAGTTGCAGCATTGTAAAGGTGTTTTTTCAACCTTTAATTTGATACCTAAATTGTCCTTGTGCGATACGAGTTTCAAATTTTACAATGAACCAAACTTCAAATGCTCATATCTCCGTAAATAGAGGCCGTAGAGGGGTCAAAGTTGCAGCATTGTAAAGGTGTTTTTTCAACCTTTAATTTGATACCTAAATTGTCCTTGTGCGATACGAGTTTCAAATTTTACAATGAACCAAACTTCAAATGCTCATATCTCCGTAAATAGAGGCCGTAGAGGGGTCAAAGTTGCAGCATTGTAAAGGTGTTTTTTCAACCTTTAATTTGATACCTAAATTGTCCTTGTGCGATACGAGTTTCAAATTTTACAATGAAAACAAAATGCTAAACTTCAAATGCTCATATCTCCGTAAATAGAGGCCGTAGAGGGGTCAAAGTTGCAGCATTGTAAAGGTGTTTTTTCAGCCTTTAATTTGATACCTAAATTGTCCTTGTGCGATACGAGTTTCAAATTTTACAATGAACCAAACTTCAAATGCTCATATCTCCGTAAATAGAGGCCGTAGAGGGGTCAAAGTTGCAGCATTGTAAAGGTGTTTTTTCAACCTTTAATTTGATACCTAAATTGTCCTTGTGCGATACGAGTTTCAAATTTTACAATGAACCAAACTTCAAATGCTCATATCTCCGTAAATAGAGGCCGTAGAGGGGTCAAACTTCAACCTTTAATTTGATACCTAAATTGTCCTTGTGCGATACGAGTTTCAAATTTTACAATGAAAACAAAATGCTAAACTTCAAATGCTCATATCTCCGTAAATAGAGGCCGTAGAGGGGTCAAAGTTGCAGCATTGTAAAGGTGTTTTTTCAACCTTTAATTTGATACCTAAATTGTCCTTGTGCGATACGAGTTTCAAATTTTACAATGAACCAAACTTCAAATGCTCATATCTCCGTAAATAGAGGCCGTAGAGGGGTCAAAGTTGCAGCATTGTAAAGGTGTTTTTTCAACCTTTAATTTGATACCTAAATTGTCCTTGTGCGATACGAGTTTCAAATTTTACAATGAACCAAACTTCAAATGCTCATATCTCCGTAAATAGAGGCCGTAGAGGGGTCAAAGTTGCAGCATTGTAAAGGTGTTTTTTCAACCTTTAATTTGATACCTAAATTGTCCTTGTGCGATACGAGTTTCAAATTTTACAATGAACCAAACTTCAAATGCTCATATCTCCGTAAATAGAGGCCGTAGAGGGGTCAAACTTCAACCTTTAATTTGATACCTAAATTGTCCTTGTGCGATACGAGTTTCAAATTTTACAATGAAAACAAAATGCTAAACTTCAAATGCTCATATCTCCGTAAATAGAGGCCGTAGAGGGGTCAAAGTTGCAGCATTGTAAAGGTGTTTTTTCAACCTTTAATTTGATACCTAAATTGTCCTTGTGCGATACGAGTTTCAAATTTTACAATGAACCAAACTTCAAATGCTCATATCTCCGTAAATAGAGGCCGTAGAGGGGTCAAAGTTGCAGCATTGTAAAGGTGTTTTTTCAACCTTTAATTTGATACCTAAATTGTCCTTGTGCGATACGAGTTTCAAATTTTACAATGAACCAAACTTCAAATGCTCATATCTCCGTAAATAGAGGCCGTAGAGGGGTCAAACTTCAACCTTTAATTTGATACCTAAATTGTCCTTGTGCGATACGAGTTTCAAATTTTACAATGAAAACAAAATGCTAAACTTCAAATGCTCATATCTCCGTAAATAGAGGCCGTAGAGGGGTCAAAGTTGCAGCATTGTAAAGGTGTTTTTTCAACCTTTAATTTGATACCTAAATTGTCCTTGTGCGATACGAGTTTCAAATTTTACAATGAACCAAACTTCAAATGCTCATATCTCCGTAAATAGAGGCCGTAGAGGGGTCAAAGTTGCAGCATTGTAAAGGTGTTTTTTCAACCTTTAATTTGATACCTAAATTGTCCTTGTGCGATACGAGTTTCAAATTTTACAATGAACCAAACTTCAAATGCTCATATCTCCGTAAATAGAGGCCGTAGAGGGGTCAAAGTTGCAGCATTGTAAAGGTGTTTTTTCAACCTTTAATTTGATACCTAAATTGTCCTTGTGCGATACGAGTTTCAAATTTTACAATGAACCAAACTTCAAATGCTCATATCTCCGTAAATAGAGGCCGTAGAGGGGTCAAAGTTGCAGCATTGTAAAGGTGTTTTTTCAACCTTTAATTTGATACCTAAATTGTCCTTGTGCGATACGAGTTTCAAATTTTACAATGAACCAAACTTCAAATGCTCATATCTCCGTAAATAGAGGCCGTAGAGGGGTCAAAGTTGCAGCATTGTAAAGGTGTTTTTTCAACCTTTAATTTGATACCTAAACTGTCCTTGTGCGATACGAGTTTCAAATTTTACAATGAACACAAAATGCTAAACTTCAAATGCTCAAATCTCCGTAAATAGAGGCCGTAGAGGGGTCAAAGTTGCAGCATTGTAAAGGTGTTTTTTCAACCTTTAATTTGATACCTAAATTGTCCTTGTGCGATACGAGTTTCAAATTTTACAATGAACCAAACTTCAAATGCTCATATCTCCGTAAATAGAGGCCGTAGAGGGGTCAAAGTTGCAGCATTGTAAAGGTGTTTTTTCAACCTTTAATTTGATACCTAAATTGTCCTTGTGCGATACGAGTTTCAAATTTTACAATGAACCAAACTTCAAATGCTCATATCTCCGTAAATAGAGGCCGTAGAGGGGTCAAAGTTGCAGCATTGTAAAGGTGTTTTTTCAACCTTTAATTTGATACCTAAATTGTCCTTGTGCGATACGAGTTTCAAATTTTACAATGAACCAAACTTCAAATGCTCATATCTCCGTAAATAGAGACCGTAGAGGGGTCAAAGTTGCAGCATTGTAAAGGTGTTTTTTCAGCCTTTAATTTGATACCTAAACTGTCCTTGTGCGATACGAGTTTCAAATTTTACAATGAACACAAAATGCTAAACTTCAAATGCTCAAATCTCCGTAAATAGAGGCCGTAGAGGGGTCAAAGTTGCAGCATTGTAAAGGTGTTTTTTCAACCTTTAATTTGATACCTAAATTGTCCTTGTGCGATACGAGTTTCAAATTTTACAATGAACCAAACTTCAAATGCTCATATCTCCGTAAATAGAGGCCGTAGAGGGGTCAAAGTTGCAGCATTGTAAAGGTGTTTTTTCAACCTTTAATTTGATACCTAAATTGTCCTTGTGCGATACGAGTTTCAAATTTTACAATGAACCAAACTTCAAATGCTCATATCTCCGTAAATAGAGGCCGTAGAGGGGTCAAAGTTGCAGCATTGCAAAGGTGTTTTTTCAACCTTTAATTTGATACCTAAATTGTCCTTGTGCGATACGAGTTTCAAATTTTACAATGAACCAAACTTCAAATGCTCATATCTCCGTAAATAGAGACCGTAGAGGGGTCAAAGTTGCAGCATTGTAAAGGTGTTTTTTCAGCCTTTAATTTGATACCTAAACTGTCCTTGTGCGATACGAGTTTCAAATTTTACAATGAACACAAAATGCTAAACTTCAAATGCTCAAATCTCCGTAAATAGAGGCCGTAGAGGGGTCAAAGTTGCAGCATTGTAAAGGTGTTTTTTCAACCTTTAATTTGATACCTAAATTGTCCTTGTGCGATACGAGTTTCAAATTTTACAATGAACCAAACTTCAAATGCTCATATCTCCGTAAATAGAGGCCGTAGAGGGGTCAAAGTTGCAGCATTGTAAAGGTGTTTTTTCAACCTTTAATTTGATACCTAAATTGTCCTTGTGCGATACGAGTTTCAAATTTTACAATGAAGACAAAATGCCAAACTTCAAATGCTCATATCTCCGTAAATAGAGGCCGTAGAGGGGTCAAAGTTGCAGCATTGTAAAGGTGTTTTTTCAACCTTTAATTTGATACCTAAATAGTCCTTGTGCGATACGAGTTTCAAATTTTACAATGAACCAAACTTCAAATGCTCATATCTCCGTAAATAGAGGCCGTAGAGGGGTCAAAGTTGCAGCATTGTAAAGGTGTTTTTTCAACCTTTAATTTGATACCTAAATTGTCCTTGTGCGATACGAGTTTCAAATTTTACTATGAAGACAAAATGCCAAACTTCAAATGCTCATATCTCCGTAAATAGAGGCCGTAGAGGGGTCAAAGTTGCAGCATTGTAAAGGTGTTTTTTCAACCTTTAATTTGATACCTAAATTGTCCTTGTGCGATACGAGTTTCAAATTTTACAATGAACCAAACTTCAAATGCTCATATCTCCGTAAATAGAGGCCGTAGAGGGGTCAAAGTTGCAGCATTGTAAAGGTGTTTTTTCAACCTTTAATTTGATACCTAAACTGTCCTTGTGCGATACGAGTTTCAAATTTTACAATGAACACAAAATGCTAAACTTCAAATGCTCAAATCTCCGTAAATAGAGGCCGTAGAGGGGTCAAAGTTGCAGCATTGTAAAGGTGTTTTTTCAACCTTTAATTTGATACCTAAATTGTCCTTGTGCGATACGAGTTTCAAATTTTACAATGAACCAAACTTCAAATGCTCATATCTCCGTAAATAGAGGCCGTAGAGGGGTCAAAGTTGCAGCATTGTAAAGGTGTTTTTTCAACCTTTAATTTGATACCTAAATTGTCCTTGTGCGATACGAGTTTCAAATTTTACAATGAAGACAAAATGCCAAACTTCAAATGCTCATATCTCCGTAAATAGAGGCCGTAGAGGGGTCAAAGTTGCAGCATTGTAAAGGTGTTTTTTCAACCTTTAATTTGATACCTAAATTGTACTTGTGCGATACGAGTTTCAAATTTTACAATGAACCAAACTTCAAATGCTCATATCTCCGTAAATAGAGGCCGTAGAGGGGTCAAAGTTGCAGCATTGTAAAGGTGTTTTTTCAACCTTTAATTTGATACCTAAATTGTCCTTGTGCGATACGAGTTTCAAATTTTACAATGAAGACAAAATGCCAAACTTCAAATGCTCATATCTCCGTAAATAGAGGCCGTAGAGGGGTCAAAGTTGCAGCATTGTAAAGGTGTTTTTTCAACCTTTAATTTGATACCTAAATAGTCCTTGTGCGATACGAGTTTCAAATTTTACAATGAACCAAACTTCAAATGCTCATATCTCCGTAAATAGAGGCCGTAGAGGGGTCAAAGTTGCAGCATTGTAAAGGTGTTTTTTCAACCTTTAATTTGATACCTAAATTGTCCTTGTGCGATACGAGTTTCAAATTTTACAATGAACCAAACTTCAAATGCTCATATCTCCGTAAATAGAGGCCGTAGAGGGGTCAAAGTTGCAGCATTGTAAAGGTGTTTTTTCAACCTTTAATTTGATACCTAAATTGTCCTTGTGCGATACGAGTTTCAAATTTTACTATGAAGACAAAATGCCAAACTTCAAATGCTCATATCTCCGTAAATAGAGGCCGTAGAGGGGTCAAAGTTGCAGCATTGTAAAGGTGTTTTTTCAACCTTTAATTTGATACCTAAATTGTCCTTGTGCGATACGAGTTTCAAATTTTACAATGAAGACAAAATGCCAAACTTCAAATGCTCCTATCTCCGTAAATAGAGGCCGTAGAGGGGTCAAAGTTGCAGCATTGTAAAGGTGTTTTTTCAACCTTTAATTTGATACCTAAATTGTCCTTGTGCGATACGAGTTTCAAATTTTACAATGAAGACAAAATGCCAAACTTCAAATGCTCATATCTCCGTAAATAGAGGCCATAGAGGGGTCAAAGTTGCAGCATTGTAAAGGTGTTTTTTCAACCTTTAATTTGATACCTAAATTGTCCTTGTGCGATACGAGTTTCAAATTTTACAATGAACCAAACTTCAAATGCTCATATCTCCGTAAATAGAGGCCGTAGAGGGGTCAAAGTTGCAGCATTGTAAAGGTGTTTTTTCAACCTTTAATTTGATACCTAAATTGTCCTTGTGCGATACGAGTTTCAAATTTTACAATGAATCAAACTTCAAGTGTCCATATCTCCGTAATTAGAGGACGTAGAGGAGTCAAGTGTTTTTTCAAACCCCTTTGAACCAACTTGACTCTCTCTGTCTTATTCGATTGGTGTAACAACATGAATGCTAATACGTATTCGTCAATCCCAACTCTTTTTAAAGATGACCAAATCTTCACTGACCCGGCCAATAAACCAAACCTTTTGACTGGATTGTTTGCACAGAACTCCACAATCCCGGTTAGCAACCAACCACTTCTTCTTGTTGAAAGTACATCTTCCTCATTGCAGAATATATTTTTTCGAACGAGATCAGTTAAAAAGGTCCTTGCAAATCTCAACACCAAAAAAGCCTCTGGTCTTGATTGCATGCGACCAATTGTACTTAAAAAGTGTGCTTGCTCGGCCTTTGCGCAATCTTTTCAACATTTAATACAGGAGGGGAGTATTTCCATCTTGTTGGAAGATCGCAAATGTCCAGCCGGTACCAAACAAGGGTGATGCCACGAACCCCGTCAAACTATCGGCCCATTTCTATATTCTCTACACATTACAAGGTTATGGAAAGTGTTATAAACTTCCACCTGATGAACTATCTGGAGCGCAACGAACTTCTCAGTGATCGCCAATATGGTTTTCAAATTCATATTCGTTCAAAAAACGCCCGAGTTCTTTGGAGATTGAGAGAAAGAGGCAAAATATGAATGACACACTTCGTAACTCAAGAAAAATCTCTGAGTGGGGACGTTCTAATAGAGTTGAGTTTAATGCAAGCAAGACCCAGTGTTGTCTGTTAACCCACAAACGAATGAATTGCCCCTTAGCTCCCTTTAAAATGAACGATGTGCATCTTGTGGAGTCAGATGCTCTTGACGTTCTGGGCATATCGATAAGATCTGATTTTCGCTATATTTTCAATATTTCGAAAGGAGCGGCCAAGTGCCTAGGTTTCTTAAAAAAAAATTATATATTAGAGCCTGCTTCATATTCCAACCATATGCCATCCTTCAACGATAGCCGGAATGAGCGAAGGAAGATTTTAAAAATTTTTCTGGAATTGCACATTCATCACTTGGGCGAACGAAAAGCTATCTATTTTGCAACGATCGCCGGAATGGTCATCGCTTGCACGAACGAAAGCGATCCATCCTCTAAAGAACCCTTGGGCGAATCGCAAGTGCATCGCAAAACCAGCTCCTCTTCCAATCGTCTGCCAAATGTTTGCAGGGCAGATGTCATGAATCTTATTCTTGACCAAGGTGTAATGGAATGAACGTTTTTTGAAGAATAGATTCAGCAAAATTAAACAAATTGTCATTTCTTCCTTTAAAGCATTAACAGCGTTGAGTTTCTTAACAAAAATACTCTACTTATAACAATAATACATTGTTATTTTACAGCTTTAATCATGTTAAGTCAAGTAGCTCGACATACCTGCTCACCTTCAGAAAGACAAAGCTGCTGGCAGGAAGTTAAAAACTTTTATATGTTCCTTTATGGGGAAATTTTTTTCCACTTCCTTGCAGTTAAACAACGTCGTCTGTTTGCGTGGTTGTGTAATGTTATTGTAGAGGTGGTACCGCCATAACATTCGAACATGTTGTATAACATAAGGCAGCTGCTTTGCCAGCACCCTTACTCCCTTGCCACACCCTCACCATAGCATTATATATACCAATGTTATATGTTTTTCACACTTTCTTGTTTATAATACTTAAGTTTAATGCTTTTACGTTTAATACGACATAAGCACGTTAGCTTTTTACCTGTTACGTTGTGTACAACGTAAGCTACATTCAGACTTCAGTAATTTTATCCGCACCTAATCCAGGTGTGAAGTGTGCGAGTTCTTATTTTAAGCCAATTTTTATTGTAAACGATTTAAACTGAGACGACAGCATATTTACATGATGGCGAATCAAGCAGCAGCGGCAGATGTTGTATTAAATTGAATTAAGTGGAAAAGGTAACTGAAACGTTATTTTGAAGAAAAAATTTCCAAAAAAGTTATTGATTTTTGTTGCTAATGGTTGATGATTATTATCAATTTAGCTACGATTCAATGCTTTATAATAGAATATATATGTATGAGCAAAATCACTTTTACACGCAATCCTAAATTTCTGGCCACTTCTGTCAATTGTATCTATCAATAATAATATTTGTATAGAAGTGTATTGTAAGTATACGAAATTTTACTTAGGAAATTCAAGAGAAATATACCCAAATCAAAACTCTTTCCAATAGTTTTCCTGCTTCCATTCTTAATACGCTTAGTTCCAATGCCATCCATTATCAATATTTAAACATATAGATTTTGATCTTTGCATCTTACATATTGACATTGCATAAGTTGAACATGTATTTCACAAAAACAAGCAAAATTTTTTGTGTCTCTTTTTTTTCTTCTTGATGCTAGCATGTTCAACATTTTGCTTAACCTCAAAGTTCCCTCATTAATCATGTTTCAACCAAATCATGTTGTCATCGATGGCATGACATATAAATTGACACCTTATTTTTTATGTCAGTTGTTCGAACACTCGAACAAGAATAAAATGAACAAAAACAAAAAACACATCAAAATGTCATCAACTGAGAATATTTAATGTGCCCAATTCCAGATATTCTTCACCTTTGTACTACAGTAAAATAGTCAAAATAATCCTGCTTTGCAGCGTCGTCATAAACGCCCACGCACACAATCAAATTACTTAATTGAGTCTGACTTCCCCGGCGTCCCACAAAAATTAGGTCAAATTATCACAATTACAAACCTCAAGCGAACCTTTAGTGCGGGTGAAATTGCCCCGGAGGCCTAGCTGTGACGGCTACACCATGATACAGTTGAAGCAATGCTTGCGATTAACTGGGACAGCTGGGCGAACGAATGCGGTTAGAAAGGTGCGATCGTCGGAAGTGGGTAGCTGACACAAGCAACAACACCTAAGTGACACATAAATTATTTAGAAATTTGTGCCTGCCGGGAATGTCTTGATAATGTTTGTTATTAACTAAATATTTTTGCATAAGCAAAATTTACTGCTTGGAATGAGTAGAGAAGTTCAACAAGTGACGAGAACAGAAGCAACAAGATATAAAATTTGAAGCGGAAAGGAAGAATTTTTTGTTCATTTAAGCTTTGTTATACATAGATAAAAAATAGGTTGGAAAGCTGAATTGAACATTATGAAGGTCGGCCAGTTCCGTTTAAAATAAGCGAATTTTTTTTATTTATAAAATTCATACCCGAAACTAGCTGGCCACAATGGCCCGCGGCTCGCTGTTGACAAAGAGAAAATGGACGTTTTCTCTTTATCAACAGTTTATCTTCATTAATTTATAAAATAACTTATTGAATCAGACAATGCCACTTCTATAAAAGTAAGAAGTCAGCCATTTGTTTCTCTTTATAGTACTATACATCAAGTCGGATTGAGCCTCATTGAAAGTGTAGAGAGATAGAGCCGAAAAACTCCTTATAAAAAAAATTCAAATAATGAAGGTGGTCAGTGAATACCCTTTTAACAAAACTGCGTTGCATGGTATAATAATACAAGGTAGCATTGACAACTTCTTATTTTCTCTTCTACAAGAAAACATCTCCTGTCAAAAACAGCTTTTTGTGTAAATGCATCTGCAGCTGCTGTGGTTGTTGTTTTTTCTCACTTCAACGTTTTCAGCATTGTTTGTGTTTTCAATGGCCGATTGTAAGCGCTCTCATTTTGAGTATATTTTTTGACAGGAGATTTTCCAAGCAACTGTCAATGCTACATTGTATTATTATACCACGCTGTGTTGGATTAATTTACCACATCAAAACAAATTTCAACATATAAATATTGTGTTGTGTTGTGCTTGCTGAGAACAAAGAGAGTATAGTAGAGAGCCATGGTATAATAATACAAGGTAGCATTGACAGTTGCTTGGGAAAACATATTCTGTCAAAAAATATACTCAAAAAGAGAGCACTCACAATCCGCCATTGAAAACACAAGCAATGTTGAAAACCTTGAAGTGAAAAAAAACAACAACCACAGCAGCTGCTGATGTATTTGCACAACAAGCTGTGTTTGACAGTTTATGTTTTCCTGTTGAAGAGAAAATAAGCAGTTGTCAATGCTACCATGTATTATTATACCATGGTAGAGAGCAACATGGAGTTTACTGAAGCTCTCGCAGCACAAACGCATGAAAAGCTTACGATCAAGCAATGCATGGCATTGTGAATGATTTTAAAAAAAACTTTACACTTTAATTTAAAATACTTTTTTTTTAAATTTCGTAAAGAAAATACCCCTATATCCTTTTGCAGCACAAATGGGACATTTTAAAACTAATTTCATAAAAATCGGACCACCACTTTTGGAGTTTAGCGGCAACAAAAAATATTCACTTTTATTTTATATAATAGTATGGATTTTTTATATAATTTCCGGATAACTCCGGGTAGGTCTTTATATTTATGCCCGAAATATATTAAATAATCCTTGTACAAGAAGCCAAAGTTTACACAAAAACAAGCATTTAAGAAGAGTTATTATTTTACATTTTAGTATAAAATAGTCTTAAGTGACTTAAGTTAAAATGAATCCTTACTTACTACATTTTTCACTTAAGTCGATTGTTTTCAAGAGATCAGTTTTTTTTTCAAAAATGCTTGGAATTTTGTTCAATTTACATCAAAATGAAATTTCGTCATTAATATTGTTTTAAGCGTTTCAATAATTAGTTGGGATTTCTTAATTATCAAAATACCTATTATTAATTATTAAAAATAATCTTAAAAAATAATAAGTAAACTTGACACATTTAAAATATTCTTAAAATATATAATTTTTAAATAAAGTGGTCAAATATTTTCAGCCATTGGCCATTAAGTTGGTGCCTTTCAATTATTTTTTTTTTTTTATATTTCTTAAGTAACCAAATTATTTGTTTGGGCTTGTTTGTTTTCATTATTTCACGAAATATTTCTTATTTTTCTACGTGTCTCAAGTGGTACCGTTGCAAAAATTGAAAAAATGTTGTCTTTGTCTGTTGTTTTTCAAAATGAAAAAAAAATTAAGCCTTTATATTTATTCCCAAAGTATAGGTAGTAACCGTAGTTATTTACTTGATAACTTATCTTAATCCTTGTCTTTATTGTTATATTTATCCTAATACATGTCCTAAATCTTGTCAAAACTTTTGTTTTAATCCATGTCCAAATTTCTAACCTTAACCCTGTTCAAATCCCTTTCTTGATCTTGGTTCCATTTTTTGTCCCAGCTTTCGTCAGAATCTTCGTCCCAAGCGAAGATTCTTTTTTCCGTCGTCCCACATAAATAAGCACAAAACTTTGTCCTGTCCTAATACTTGTTGTAATATCGGGTGTTTTTTTTTAGAGTTAAAAAATTTCCCAGACGGATAGCTGTCAAACCAGTTGTAAAAGTAAATACATGTGTTTGTCATTTAGTTATGTTCTATGGCAAATAACCATTTAAAGACTTAAACCGGAGCAAAGTTTAAAAATCTTGGAAATATATTTTCAAAATTTGCGTTCTACGCGGCAAACTTACAGAATACTTCGTACACATTGCGGTGCGCACAACCATCCATCTGAGGGGTTATACGCAATTCGATCTACGTTTACTCTAAAGGACAATATTCATCCAATACGTTCGTACTCATACTGTGCGTACCGAAGAAGCCGCCATCACCGCTGTGGACATGAGTGAGGACCCAAATTTATCGATTTGACGCCGTTCTCAACAAGTCGGCTCTTGGCAATCCACTACGTGGAGGATTTTGCGGAAAGACCTTGGAAGACCGTATTTGGAATGAAAACAATCCTGAAGAGTCTCCTTAGGCTCCCTTATGTTACATCCGAAAAAAGATACTGTCAGGTGTGGTTTGCATGCCGAAGGCATCATTGGTTCATACTTTTTAAAAACTGGAAATAGAGTCAATGATTATTTCATTTGCAAACGTTCAAAACGTTCACGACTTTTTGGTTCCCCACGTCAATATCAATCGTCTGCTAAATGGTTTCAGCAGGATGGTGCAACAAGCCATATAGCTCATGAAAACATAATTTTATTGGGACGAACGGGCCCCAAAAAGGAATCATATTAAAATATGGGCCTGTCAAGTGGACACCTAAGTCATGTTGCGAGATAAGGACGGCGGTCTTCATAATATGCAGTCCCGGTGGCCATATGCCCAAAATTGTGTTCAAACATGAAGTGCCATTTCGTTATTTTTCTGTGTTTTATTTCAAAGAAAGTTCTATACTTTTAAAAAACAAACACCCTTTACTAAACCCAATTTTATTTTTATTCTATATTTTAATTTATTTATTTTCAGCTTTTAATTTTTCTTTTTTTTCTATATTTTTAATTTTCATTTTGCTTCCGCTTTTGCTTTTGCTTTAGCTTTCGCTTTTGCTTTTGATTTTGCTTTTGCTTTTGCTTTTGCTTTTGCTTTTGCTTTTGATTTTGCTTTTGCTTTTGCTTTTTCTTTTGAATTTTGCTTTTGCTTTTGCTTTTGCTTTTGCTTTTGCTTTTGCTTTTGCTTTTGCTTTTGCTTTTGCTTTTGCTTTTGCTTTTGCTTTTGCTTTTGCTTTTGCTTTTGCTTTTGCTTTTGCTTTTGCTTTTGCTTTTGATTTTGATTTTGATTATGCTTTTACTTTTGTTTTTGCTTTTGCTTTTGATTTTGATTTTGCTTTTGCTTTTGCTTTTGCTTTTGCTTTTGCTTTTGCTTATGCTTTTGCTTTTGCTTTTGCTTTTGCTTTTGCTTTTGCTTTTGCTTTTGATTTTGCTTTTGCTTTTGCTTTTGCTTTTGCTTTTGCTTTTGATTTTGCTTTTGCTTTTGCTTTTTCTTTTGAATTTTGCTTTTGCTTTTGCTTTTGCTTTTGCTTTTGCTTTTGCTTTTGCTTTTGCTTTTGCTTTTGCTTTTGCTTTTGCTTTTGCTTTTGCTTTTGCTTTTGCTTTTGCTTTTGCTTTTGCTTTTGCTTTTGCTTTTGCTTTTGCTTTTGCTTTTGCTTTTGATTTTGATTTTGATTATGCTTTTACTTTTGTTTTTGCTTTTGCTTTTGATTTTGATTTTGCTTTTGCTTTTGCTTTTGCTTTTGCTTATGCTTTTACTTTTGCTTTTGATTTTGCTTTTTCTTTTGCTTTTGCTTTTGCTTTTGCTTTTGCTTTTGCTTTTGCTTTTGCTTTTGCTTTTTCTTTTGCTTTTGCTTTTGCTTTTGATTTTGCTTTTACTTTTGTTTTTGCTTTTGCTTTTGCTTTTGCTTTTGCTTTTGATTTGCTTTTGCTTTTGCTTTTGCTTTTGCTTTTGTATACTACATGAACATTAAAATTAACGCCATTCAATATATCTTTGCAACGTTGGTGCATTTAGGTTCCATTAAGAGGTTCCTTGAGGTGTCCCTTAAATGTTATTTTTATCATATGGTCAGAAACCTTACCTTAATTGACATTCCATAAAACTAACCGGAATGTCAAAAATCACGGAGTTATAATTCCATGCAACGTTTTTGCAATATTGTTGCATTTTTACTGTATTAAGCGGTTGCCTCTGTGTTGCCGGGGCTCTACAACTTTTTTACTTTCCTTATGAGGTCAGAGTAAAATAAAATTTTTGATGACTTGTACACATTGAATAATAATTTCATGCAACCATATTGCACCTTTGTTGCATAAGCAGCTATCTTAATGACTTGACGACGTCATAATGTATTTTTTGTTTTTTTTTTTTATTTTTGCCGTAAGGCCTAAAAAAAAAACTGGTTGGTATTTTGAAACCAGTTTATTTAACCGTTTTTTTAAAATTTTTGTGATTTTTAAATATATAAAAGCACTTATATTTAAACAATTTCAACTGGCATGATTCGAAAAATATGAAAATAAAATTCAATACGAGAAAAATTGACACAAGTGAACACACAAGTGAACACACATTAATTTAAAAACCCAGAAAAAAGTCTGTAGGCGAAGCTGATACCAGAAATTCTTCAATATATTGAAAATTATTTTGAGCTGTGTGAAAAACTGTTTAAAGACAAAAACTTTCAAGGCGACTAAAACAATAGAAGATTGCAATTGCAACAAAGAACAAAAAAAAAAAGAATACTCCCATAAAACATAAAACGCAATTTATGCAAATTTTTCTACAGCAACATGCCAGGAAACTTATGACACGTGACAAAACGTGATCCCCAGTAAAAAAAAAAGAATTCTTTAAGTGCAGCTGTAAAATCTGGAGCCCCAACGTACTCCGAACAAACCGTACCAAAAACACATAAAATGCTAACGATTTTCAAAACAGCCAAAGAAGTATGACCAAGGAGAAGACAAAAAAAAAATAAGTCAAAAGAAATAAAATTCAAGCGACAATGGCGACGAATGGAGGAAGTGCAGGTAACCAAGGTTGTAAAGCAAGACAATCAGACAAACACTAAAAACGAAGAAGCAGAATGTAGAACAAGCAGAAGAACATTTTAAAACAAAGAAGTAAGCTTTTTCATTTTGGCCAAAGTAAGCAAGGTACGAATGCAAGAGACAAAAACAAAGCAATAAGATTGCAAAAACAAAAAAATCAAAAAATTCAAATTCGATTTGCAATAGTTTGGTAATGTTGGGTAAGAAGGGAAGCAACGAAGACGTAGCTGAAACACAGACACATGCATAAGCAAAATGAAGTTGTTGTTGTTGTTGTGGTTTTACAATGGAATGGCTTGGGTTTGGTTCCGGTGGTGATGGTGGTGGTGGAGGAAAAGATTATTGGCAGCAGATACTAGATTTTAAAATACGTGACAAGCATGCAGAACACGTGACAGTTAAGCTGATTTCTCTCTATGCGGCTACGTGAATCTCTATATGTCTTGGTATTGGTGCCTTTTTGTGGTTGCATGTATGTTGTTGTATTCACAATTCAATTGTTCTAATTTAGTTTCATTTGTGAAATTTGTGCAAAATTGCAAAATTGCAGAATTCGCAAAATAAAATGCCCAAAAGCTCTGTTCAAAAATTGTTGCTTTTATTAACTTGCTCGTTTTTCACTCAATAATTGAAGGTGCAAAAAGCGAAAAGCTATTATTAATGTTGCCACCTTTTTAAATATTTGAACCGCATTTTTATTTATTAGCTTTATTGTGCCAACACCAACTTAATTGGCTGCAACAAAAACTGTGCCAACAACTGCTGTGCAAGCTTTTTTATACTATGTTGCATAAATGCATACACACATTTATTTTTTAAGCCCATACGCCTTCAATTTGTGGCCAAAAAGCGGACAATATGCATGATTTTGCCATGCAACATAAATTTCAATTTATTACCCACTGATTTCCGAAGCGCTACATATTTTTTATTTTTTTTTTTAATAGCTTCATGCTCCATAGCAAAGTGTAAAACCAACATGGTCAGAGATTTATTTATCAGTCTTATTGGGCACAACACCAAGGAAAATTATTTTCAAAATTTTCCAATGGGAACATTTTTTATCCAAGTCGCCTTGAGTCGTAGTTATTCTTGCAATAAATTGGTCTTCTTAAAAGAAAAAAAAATTAGTAAAAATAGGATTAGGCCGTTGTTATACAGACGCTCACGATCACATCACGGGCACGCATTGTTGTTGTTTCAATGTTAAAGGGAAATTTGAGAGAGTGAGCTAGGAAATTTATTTTGCTCAGACTGGTCACCAAATGATTCCAAAATGAAATGGAATCACGAGATCAAAACAGGGTTTCGCTGTGCAATTATTCACAACATTTGTGTTTTTGCATGAAAACAGTACACTTTAGTACGAAATGCATGAAAGCAGTAATGAAATCTGCTTAATAGTAACACTCACCATACTCATACGTGATACTTTTTTGCATTAAGTATTAAAAGTAGCAAAAAGTGTACCAGTGTTCAGAGATCAAATGAGCGTCTGTATAACATACTTTCGTCACAGAGCTCATCAAACGAAAAAAGAGCGTAAAAAAGGACGTGATCTTAAATCATTTGAGCGTCTGTATAACAGCGGCCTTATTAGTAAAGAAGAGAAAGCTACATTACAGCACTGACGGCGAGAGTGAGTATAGTGGCCTTAGTGTCGCAAAGAATATTACACGAATGCGCTATTTGTGGAAAAAAGAAAAGAAAAGTTACGTGTCCTCATATACTCATGTGCTTGTGTACTTATGTGCATGGTAGAATTATAAGGTAGGGCCGAGTCGCTCAGTGCCCTCACGCGTCAACGAAGAGTGGATAGTGAAAAGGTTGGGTAGTTGTCAAAATGACGAAGTTGGTGGAAATGTCAAATGAAAAAAGAAATATCATGTTTTCAATTTGTAAATTGTGCGGACACGTGTGTTAAGTTTGTGTTAATTTGAGTGGAAATATTGTAAAAACATTGTAAATAAATCTATAAAATGCCGCGGAAGTGTTAAATTTGAAAAAAAGATTGTAAAATGTTTAACCTAAAATCAACTGCGAAACATGAACATAATTAACTCGATATGAACAGCTGATTTTGACAACTAGCCCCCTTTTTCGCTGCTTTCCACTCCATTCTTCTCCGAGTCGGCCATACCTTATAATTCTACCATGCTTATGTGTGCCTGTTCGAGGTAGAGTAAAATGGTCTTTGTACAGACGTGTCACTTTCTCGGAAGAGAAAACATTTTTTGAGCAATATTTGTAATACTCGCTGTAATACCAAATTTTGCCTTCGAACAAGGCAGCAAATGAGACCAATGAGACTTACTTATGACACCGTTCATAAGCCGTACATAACAATCAATGACAAAAAAAGAGGTTGGAGCGCTCAGATAAGTCAAAAGAACTCAAATATGTTCTGTGTATTAATTAGACCAAAAAATACGATTTTTCGAGGCACAAATGGCATAATTTCATGAAACTGGATGGGTCATTTTGGAAAGTTTTGAAAAAAAACTAGATGGGAAAATGTTTGTTATCAGTGGTCAAAGAATGCATCAGGATTTCATATAAATAAGTTGGTTCGTAGGAACTTTTTTTTTTTGTTTCTGTGAACTCATTGAACAATAAAACTATGAGTCTATGGATAATAGATTATGTTGACACTACCTATTCAAGTAATCGGATGGCAAAACTTTTTTGAGTTCCGTCGACTTCTGGAAAGAAATTCTGTAATTTTATGACCACAAAGGCTTCCTTACACCCCTTACACTTGTTCCAGAAATAATTTCAAAACTGCTGGCCGTCAATCGACTCCGCCACAGGAGGATTAAATTCTACAATTTGATTAGTACAAAAAGTTCCTATAACTCAACTAGTTCCAGAGATAGTCTCAGCAGAATCTTTCGACCAGTACACCATCAATCTAAACCAGTGATCATCCATGGTATAATAATACATGGTAGCATTGACAGTTTTTGGGAAAACATATTCTGTCAAAAAATATACTCAAAAAGAGAGCGTTCGCTGGTCGGCCATTGTTAATAAATGAAAACACAAACAACAAATGAATTTTCTGCCAGCATCAAGCCACAGGCATCAATCCACCGCTGGCGAAGAGTTTCGTTATTAGGCACTGAATAAAATTTAACATCACGGACTGAAAAACTTTTCGCACAAATTACACAAGATCTTTTTATCACTTTCATGATTTAAAATGTTTATTTCTTTATGATTTGTTTATTTAAACGCACAATATTCTTATTAGTTTTTTATGTTTGTTTTTGTCACTTGCTTTAATTTTCGCTTCGTTTCGCAAACAGCTGTGTTTGACAGTTTATGTTTTCCTGTTGAAGAGAAAATAAGCAGTTGTCAATGCTACCATGTATTATTATACCATGTGATCATCAAAGCGGGTATTTGAGCTTTTGTGCTTGAAAGCTTTCTGTATACATATTAACTCACGGACGAGCACTGAACTGCGTCAGTATCTATTGAAATTTCATGCAGAGAAGACCCGCGGCACATGCATGCTTGTTAGATTGTTTTTTTTTTTTTACTGCGCATACGCAACTTATGCTACACTCATAAAAATATCAGTTTTTGCTATTTCTATGCAAAATATCTCTACTTGAATGGGATTCTTTTGACAAATCCCATTGACAAATGCAATTCTTTTTTGCAGAAAATATTTTTTCTGAACCTCAATGTATGATGTGCTACCGGACTGTTTCTGCTCGTAAAAAATACAACATTGAACGGCAGTATAACGCTTGTTGTAGTTTAACATACAAATGTTTGAGTGAAACTGAGCGTAAATAACTAGCGATTCGTTTAAAAAAAGCGTTTATTGAAATAATAGCAAACTGGCTACTGAGCCACTGAATAATCAAACAAGCGGACCATCGTCTTGCATGAAAGCTGGACTGAGACTCAAGTAGTATTTTTTTTTTTCAGTGCAAAGCCTTCAATGAGCTTTTATACATAAACAAAGTATGCTTGTATAGAGTTTGATGACCAATGATCTAAACCAAGGAGTTCGTAGAAACCAAAAAATTGATATGACCCAACTGTTTCTATAAAAATTGTCACTAGAATTTTATGCTAAAGAATTATAGATTTATTTCCTAGGAGTTAAATAAGCCCAAAACCGTTCCAATAAAACAGCTCAGTTCCATAAAAACCATGATAGAACCAATTGACTAGAAAATCATTGATTTATATAAAGAAGTTCTATAGGCTGGTTCTATAGACTAGAAATATAGAGTAGTTCTATAGACTAGTCATATAGAGTAGTTTTTTAGACTAGTCATATAGACTAGTTATATAGACTAATCATATAGACTAGTTCTTTAAACTAGTTCTAAAGACTAGTTTTCTAGACTAGTTTAATTGACTAGTTCTATAGACAGAACTATAGATGTTTTATGGAACTATAGACAGTCTCAGTGAAACCGTTCGGCCATAGAACTACCAATTTATATTCAAGGAGTCCGTACAACCCAAAAATATTTTCATAGTTCCAAAAACTAGTGTCATAGACGGGTTACATAGATGGGTTACATAGATTAGTGCCATAGACTACATAGACATCTCAGTAGAATCATTTGGCCATTGAACTATCAATTTCTATCCAATGAGTTCACAGAACTCCAAAAAGTTGATATGACCCAATTAGTTCCATACGTAGTCCACACATTGGAACCTATTGGCCATAGATTTATTTAACATTTTGATCATAGTACAATCAGTGTTTGCCACAGGAGTCTACAGAATCCAAAAAGCAAGTCTTGGTGGGACCTAGTGCCATTGACCCGTGTAGGGAGTACACAGAATTCAAGCACTCTTAAATGACCCAATTAGTTTCAAAAATAATCATACAACTTTTTGGTCATAAAATCCTTGATTTTGATTGAAATAATCTACAAAATTATAGAAAAATTTTAATTTATTGACCTTATGACAAAAATATAAAAAAAAAATGACAATATAAATCGAAGCGAGCTAAGAAGGCAACGAAACTTTGAATTATAACGCCCTTTATATAGGTGATCCTGTAAAAAATATTTAAAACCAGTAAAGGTCCGTTTCTAGCTCTCTAAGCAAAAATAGACAAAAAATTCACGAAGAGAGAGCCACTTCAAGAATTAATACTCTCTGAATATATGTGGCGGCCCACAGTGTTCGAAAATGCTAATTTACGAGCTACTTCAATTGTAATTGCAATAACTACTGTAATATTGGAGATAGGGTCTTAAAATTTGGTAAGCCGGTAGACAAGGACTGTTTAAAGCACATTTAAAAAAGTAGGTGATATTGAATAAAAGAGCGTGGCACCGCAGTATATACACTATAACTTGGCAAATGTTGATACTAGGGTGTTGAAATTTTGCACATGAGTTTGCGTGGTCTTTTGTAAACAGATTGAAGAAAGTGGGCGTGAATTTGAAAAGGGGCGTGGATTTACATAAAATGCTATACGCCTTGCAATATCAACGCAAGTGCTATGAATATAAAATATATCGACAAAAATGGTGTTTAAGCAGTTTCATCAGTAAGGGCACCATGTATACTTAGTATGGCCAGATATGACTACAAATTGCATTAAAGGAATCAAAAATAAGCACAGAATAAAAACCACTAAGAACACCAAAAAATTATACAAATTTAATATAATAACACGGTGTTACAAAATGAAAACAAATCAAAAAACTTGCCTCAAGACATAGAAGAGGTAGTAGGCCTGGTTGAAGATAAGATAACTGCATACTTAGTTTTTTGAATATACCCTCAAAATCGGGATTTGTGGTCAAAAAACCGATTTTAGGTAGGTGCATGTATAGTTTGTTATGTAACTCCGTTATATCTAGCTCAATTTTAAAAATTTAAACATTGATAAAAAGAAGAAAAATATACCCTTAATATAATATATAGACCGTTTTTTTACAAAAAGAATTGACAAAGTTACAGGTAAAATCATTTGAAAATTTCTCTTTTTTTTTTAATTTTTTCAACTTCAACAACGTTTTGTTAACAAATTTTGTTTTGTGGGACTATTAGTTATAGCAGGATTCTGAAAGCCTGTTAAATTTTGCGTTCAACAAGCTATCATTTACTTCAATTGGCTGAAATACAAAAGCACTATCGAATTTTTAGTATTCGTAATAAAATACAAAAAAATTTTTTTTTTTTCTAAAAATGTTTTTTTGACCTTTTTCGTTTAAATATATTATCAAAAAGCTGGTGTATTGCCCGGATGTGACGGAACTGTTTGCAGTTTTCAACCACAAACACGCTCCGAATGAATGGCGTTTGTTTATTGAGGGATCTTGCAAGAGTCTGATTTATTTAAAAACTTTTTGTGTGATTCTTGATATGTTAAATTCTGATATATGTATGTCGCCGACTTAAAGGCTCTAACAATACTGTTTGGAATGCAAGGTGGATATACTAAGTATCCTTGCATTATTTGCGAATGGGAAAGTCGTGCGACTAATAAATATAAGGATGTTCCGCCATGCTTAGAACATCCTACACGTGTTTCACTTGATTGCCCTTTTCTTCCCACTAATCTATCATCTCATTTTCGAACCAAGGCAGACTTGACTGAAAAGGTATTCCACCTCGAACCAAGGCAGACTTGACTGAATAGGTATTCCACCTGAAATCCTTGGTTCAAAGCTAAAAAAAAAAAAAATCTGATTGCAGCGTTTCCAAGGTTAAGTGAGGCCAAAATCAAAGAAAGTATCCTGCACGTTCAAATCTTTTATAAAAGTTATTTATTCATTTCGGTTATTCTAAGGTTTATTTGTGGGCCCACAAATTTGGAAAATTTTCTTGGACACTGATTTCGTTTCTAAATTAAATCCAGTTGAAAAAAAGAGCTTGGAATAGTTTTATTTCGTTATGCATTTATTTCCTCGGCAAGAAGAAGAGTCGAAATTACTTAGATGTTGTAAATGAATTTTTAAGTGCCTACGAAAAAATGGGCTGCAATATGTCAATCAAAATACATTTTTTGCACTCCCATATAAACGTTTTCCCGAATAGCCTTGGCCAGTTTAGTGATGAACAAGGAGAAAGGTTCCACCAGGAGATGGAAGCTATAGAAACCGGCTTTTAGGGAAAAAATTCCATAAACATGCTGGCAGACTACTGCTGATCCCTAAAACGTGAAATCGATTATAATATATATAAACGAAAAAGGTCAAATAAACATTTTTAGAAAAAAAAAAAAAAAATGAAATTTTTTGTATTTTTTTACGAATACTAAAAATTCGATAGTGCATTTGTATTTCAGCCAATTGAAGTAAATGATAGCTTATTGAACGCAAAATTTAACAGGCTTTCAGAATCTTACTAAAACTAATAGTGCCAAAAAACAAAATTTGTTAACAAAACGTTGTTAAAGTTGAAAAAATTAAAAAGAAATGAGAAATTTTCAAATGATTTTGCCTGTAACTTTGTCAATTCTTTTTGTAAAAAAACGGTCTGTATTAAAATCGGTTTTTTGACCACAAATCCCGATTTTGAGGGTATATTCACAAAACTAAGTATGCAGTTATCTTATGTTCAACTAGACCTACAACCTCTACTATGTCTCGAGCCGAGTTTATTTTCACTGTTACACCGTGTAATTATACAAAATTTTTTAAAAGAATCAAACAAAACATTGAATGTTTTATTAAAAACTCATAAAAAATTAAAGTAAATGGTAGTTAATTTAACATAATGGTACAAGTAAACATCTTTGAATGATAATTATTCAATGTCACTGCATTTGCTAATTGATGTCTTTGGTTTTTCTAACAAAGTAAGTGCCTCATGTGTCAATGACAATATTTTTTTTTGTTGGTAGTGGCCTAATGCTAGATATAAAAAGGTCAGATTTTGCTTCGGATCAATTTTTCTTGTTTTATGCTCTCGATAGAATTTGAATTCTTTATACCTGGATTCTAAAGCCTCTTCGCACTGCTGTCCTATGGGAGGCAATAGAGACTCCATAACGTCCGCACCATGTAATGGTAATATTTTGTGAACACTGGTGGGCATCTTGTACCATGGGTACAAGGAAACCAAATGTCTTACCGTACTCAGAGCATACATATATCTTAAAAGATGAGATTTTATCTTGAACCAACACGAAAGCGCTTGCAAAATCACCGAGAATCTATTGATCAAATTCTCATCCACTCCCGTGACCTCTGATACGAACTTCACATCCTTAAAAAAATCTCAGTATTAACGTCGTTTGCAGTCCCGCAACCTTGTTTCACCATATCAACTAGAAGACTGGTTCGTTGTCGAAATTAATTTATTTCGAAAGTTTTCTTATGTTCCATTGCCTCTTTATCACATTTTTGCATTCGCCACTTCTTCGAGCTTAATCTGCACGAGATATGAAGTATGCATGAAAATAAAATAATATGAAAATATCGGATATGTGCATGCAGTGTGGATAATCCGCACGAAAAGGTGTCAATGTTACAGGGAAATCTTAAAACCTCATTTATATTATTCGAAAATTAATATTATATTGAATTATTATTAATTATAGAATATTATTTTCGCAAAGAAAATATACCCTGACTCTTCTAGGGTTAGGCTATTGAAAGAGTTCTGTACCTCTGTGCACTTATGCGCAACTTTACGCTGATCGAAACACCAAACATGCCGAACTACCGGTGTTGCCTGCAGTCATTTTGTATAATAGCATCAAAAAAGTAGTAAAAAGTATTAAAAAGTATAATAAATTGTGTGCTTAAGCAACCCTTACCATAAAGTGCAAGCAAGACGGACAAATTTGTGTGCAATAAATTTAAATGTTATTTCTTTCTAATTATAAACACTTTCTGATCTCATTTTCCTCCATTCCTTCACAATGCATGTGCTCGTCTTACATTTTTTCGACTGCCACATAGCTTCAGCAACTCCGATTGTATGTTGCAAAATGATTCGACGTTGGTTTTTTTCCAAATATTATGCCCCTTGCATAAACAATTCCATTATGAATTAATTCTAAATTTCGTTTTTCATTTTATAATAAATAGGTAGTATGTATAAAACTACAAAACTTTGTGTTTTGACACATTATTACATGTAATGCAACTGTTCAACAAACATAGCATAACCACCCAACAAACATTTCAGAGAAGAGAAGAAATTGACGAAAATGAACATTAGAAAATGCATCAAATGCAAAAGCTAAAATAAAAATTTAAAAAAAAAATTCTTGAAAATTAAATGAAGGGCAAGTATTAGAACAGTGATCTGAATAAGGACTAAGACAAGGATTAGAAAAAGGATGAGGGCGAGGATTTTGGCAAAGATTATGACCTGGAATAAAATAAGGATCAGAATAAAGAGTTGAACAAAGGTTAGAACATGGAATTGAAGAAGAATAAGGACGAGATTTCAGACAAGGATAAGGACAAAGATTCAGACACACCTTACACAATACTTAGGACAAAATTGGGAAAAGGAAACTATTTGAAGTGAAACAAGCAATACTAAAGACTAGACTTAGGACAAAGATTGGAAAAAGAATTGGGTCAAAAATAGGATAAGGATTCGAACAAGGAAAGGTCAAGAATTTGGCATACATCAAATCAAGAGATTGGACAAGATTTAGGACAATTATTAGGACAAATGGATAAAATGGATTAAATCAAGAGTTTGGACAAGAATTAGAACAACTATTAGGACAAATATAAAAATAAGAATGAGGATAGCTTTGGTAGCAAAGGAAAGAATAGAGACAAAGGTAATGCTGTCACGTCAAAACCTACGGATGTGTCCACAATACAGCCAAGTTCTTCTTTTAATCAGAGACTTATAGAAGTTTCTCTTTCTTGACACCTATATATATTCCTTTCTTAAAAAAGTAAAAACCAAAATTATCTAAACTTTATTGAGGCTTGGAGTGGAGTTATTTTCTAAGAGAAGTTTTTTAGAACTTAGAACTATTTTTAGTGGGCATAAATTAAAATGAAAATTTCTGTGATAATTTGCAAAGTAATTTTTTTTTTTAAATGGATTACATATTTACTCAAAAAGTATTTTTTTACATAATTATCACAATGAGTATTTTTTTCACAAATCTCCTTTCTGAGTTAAAAAAAAAAATAATATCAAATCAGGAGGAGTGTAATAGTAGAACATGAAATTAATACTAAAACACCATTTATTTATTCCTGAAAATGTCAACACAATTAAGCTTTACTCTATTCTAGCAATTTCAGATGTTAAAATCAATATTGAAAATGCACAACACTGTAAAAATCTTATTTCATTAACTAAGAACAAAAGATATCGCCACGCTTAAAGCACAGTTCAAACAACGCTTTCCCAAGTTTAAAGTAACGAAAAATACTACTAAAAGAGCATCGCCACACGAAGCTACTATTTCACACAACATATTTTTAGTATATTTTTGTTTTTATGCATGCACATGCCACCCTGGAGTCCTGTCATAATTCATTATCCATCCACTGAAGCCATCAGCTTTTAAAAGCTGCTCGCATCCGGCTGACTTGCAAAATGCATGAGCAACGTGTTGTGTTGTTGCAGCGTCAACTTCCGGTTTTTTGGTTAGGTTTGTTTGTTTGTTGTTGCTATTTTGTTGTTGTTGTTGCTTTTGTTTTTGTTACTACAAATGCTGCTGATGCTGCTGCTGCTGCTGCTGCTACTACTACTCTTACTGCTGATGATGCAACACATGCAACAACGACGAGCTTCAAGGCAAAACAACTCGTCGAAAATGATGGATGTGTTGATGAAGCTTGTGTGTGTGGTTTGCTTGTGCTGTGGGTGTGTTCGCTAGTGTTTTTGGTGAATTACCATATTTCCACGTAAACAAAACTTCAAAAAAACAACAAAAACCACAAAAATAATAGCAACAACAACAACAATAGCAACACTGCACTCACATATCTTAGATGCTTTAATTCTATGCACTCTCAGTGCGTTATGATTGCAAAATTTTGGTTTTAATATTTTTTTTGTTTTGTTTTTATTTTCTTCAAAATTTCCCAACATAAACATCATGTCCTCCAGCCTGTGGCAACGCTGTGCTGCTTTATTTGACGCTTCTTTCAGTTAATGGAAAATCCCTCCCGTTGGGCAAATTATTATCACGCATTGTGGTCACAGTGACGCTTTGTCACTAATCAGAATTGATGCCATCTAGCGCAGCAGACTTGTTGTTGTTTTAATCGTAATGTTTTGTTTAAATTCTGCTATGGCAGCAATGTTTTTGTTAGTGAAATGGGGTGAGCATATTTTCTTAAATTATGTCAGTTGTGTATATTTTTAAATGAGGTAGAATAGTTCAAAAGGTAAACAACTTTTTGTTAATGAGTTCTTAAAAATATTGGACCGATGGTTTAAACCGGTACTTTCGGCATTTGAGTAATTACAAGTATAATAATAACACTCCTAGACCGTTTTAGAATACTTTTTGGTTTTTATGGTCTTTATGCAAATAAATTTGTCAAAAATATAAATTTTTACTGAAGAATGAATATTTTCGGAATAGGCTGGTAACGAACCGAAAGAATAAGGAATTGGATAAGATGTCAGATGACTTTTATTAAAACCAGGATAAATACAAAAATTTTGAAAGTATCAAATTAATCTTTAAAATGAAAAGACACCCTTAAACATTTTCCCCGATATCGATTTGAGGACAATGTCCAAAAAAGTTCAGGCCAAACAACTACATCGCGGGCTAAGATCAACCACCGATACAAGAGGTTATGAGATCCGAAAAGATTGTGAAAGAGCCCCAAAATTTATTTCATAGAAATACTAGTGCTTTTCATATCAAAATGCTAAATTTAATTTTTATCTATTTAAAAAAAGGACATAATCCCCAATTCGACCTAAGACATCGTTGAGTGATGAATTCGCGATATTATTTTGGGAGTTATGGCAGAACATTTTTCGGTTATAGTCTTTATATCTGAATTAGGAGATTATGTCTGTGGGTGATATGATAAGGTACAAAAAATGCTGCCTTTACACAAAATTAAAGTTCTATTAAAGTAATCTTTGACCCAGTAGTAAAGAAGGGGGCTGAGGTTTTTTGGCATGGTGGAATAAATATAAGGTGTTCTCATCCGGAATACCAGAAAAAAATAGGCTGCCTTATTTTGACATTTTCATACAAAAAAAATGTCAAAAAATATATTGAAAAATGTCATGGGATGAGAACACCTTATAATTATTCCACCATGCTTTTTGAAAAAAATTATGTTGAATCATGAAACATATGTTTATTACATAAAGTAGGGGTGGGCAAAGTTACACGTATGGGCATTTTGCCCGTACGTGTATTTTGATTTCCCGCTGCAACCATTTTGCTTTGATCGTTCTGTATTTGAGATGAATACATATTTTTCTGCATTAACGCAATCTCAAGTGCGCTCTTGTGATTGCATATTGTGAGAGGATTACAGGGAGGATTTTCCATTCCGCAATCCGATTCACCCCCAAATTCATCATGCAATTGATTTCGCCTGCTGCTTGGCCGCTATTTACACGCAGTCGCAGCACGTGCAAGAATTGTGCCCACCCTAACATAAAGGATAACAAATATATAAAAAAAACAAATTAGCATCTAGGAAAACTTTTGTCAAAACACAAAAATTACTTAAGTGCTTACAACGCTGCATGGTATAAAAGTGAAACCGTCATCATATGTTTACCAAATAACGTGGAATAAGGGAACCAAAATGCTCTGAAGAAAAGCATAGCAGAAATGACACTTAAGAACGATAATTTCACTCGTTTACCAACACTAGACCGTGGTGAAAAAAATGTAGTCAAAGCTTTATAGCCGTTACACATTGCATACGACAAGCGACGAGCGCCAAATGTCACTTTAAATTTACTTGTATTTTTTATGGGAAGAAATCTTGGTGACTTTCGCGACGACACTGTCGCGCGACATCGAATGTCGTTGTCGTCGGCTTCAATTTAATTCTATTTAATTTGATTGACATGCGACGAATGGAAATTTCTTTCATTGTTTACATTTGTTTTTCTTTTTTGTTTCGTGTCGGTTGCGGAAGAGCTCGTTTTGTTTTTCTTATGTTAAATTTATTTCATTTAAAAGCTTAAAGGCATGTTTATTGAATTATATTGAATTATAAAACAAAGAATTTTATATGTTTTTTCTATTTTAGTGGTGGATTTAGAAGAAGTCCTTATTGAAGAGATTCGGTTGCATAAGCTCTTGTACGACCTCAGTAAGAAGGAATATATAAAAATTTAAGGTTTAGGAATTGTGCATGGATGGAATTTTTACATTTCAGAAAAAAGAGCACACGCAGTTCAGCTAATGTTTGGACATGGCAGCGGAAAGCATCAGAGAAACTTGCACTGCGTTTACTGAAAGAAACGCTAAGAAGGATGAAGAACGGGAATCTAGGTTTCAACATTGGTTTATGATGAAGTTTGCTGCCGTCGCGTTTATTAAAATCAAGTCGCTCAACATTTCTCTACAACGACAGAATGGAGACATGGCGTTTGTCGCATGTTGCGGTGAATGTGTTCAGGCTATTATGCTCTCATACACTAAACACATTAACGACTATACGACTTTACGAAGCGACGTGAAGAAAGAGCCAACCTCTGATATTCTCTGAAATATTCTCCAGTTCTGGAAATATTATATGATTTTTTCATTTACGCATACATATACCATTATATTTACTCAGTTTTCACTCGTCAAATTTAAAATAATTCTATACTAACGTCAGTAACATTGCTATGTCGCTGCGACATTTTCACCATATTCACCTCTGTTTACGTGTAAACACAAATATTTCTATTAATTATATACTTACTTACTTGCTTGTCCAGATGTTTACGTGTAAATACAGACTAGTAGTATACTTACTCACTTGCTTGTCGAGATGGCGCTTCTCGCGCTTTCTGAACGTACCCTAAACTTCCGGCCTCTACCTCTTTTTTCGCTGATCGTCGCTGAATCAAGATAAGTTTCATCCAATAAAAGTTTAAATTACTCCTCCCATCCTACACAAGTTGTTTTTTTTTTCATTCCATTTTCTTTTCAGTCCACTCGAGCAGCATTTTATTCTGCACAGATTTCAACCTCAACATTTCGTCCTGAACAACTTCCATAAGAAAAGCATGTAAGAAAAATTTGACAGATATCGTAATGTCGTTGTCGTCGTCGTCGTCAATGAGTGCATGAATATATTGATGGCGACAGCAAAATTACGATATATGTCAACTTTTTTAAATGCTCTTCTTATGGAGGTGAATTTGGTGAAAATGTCGCAACGACATGGCTGCCCATATTGCCGTCATCAATATACTTAGTACTCTGTGAGTGAACTACTGAACGCACTCGCTTCGTTTTGACACCTATTTGGCATTTAGCATTTATGATTCTTTTTCGCTTAAAAAAGCTTACGATGGCAGTTGTTTATAATCATGGAATGGAACTCGCTAAAAAATCGTGTTGTTATTAACCCGACGGCCACGCGTGACAATTTTGTCATGATAATAACAATACACTCACACTTTTTCACCAATACAAGCAAACTTTGGCAATTCCTAATCTATTGCCAGGCAGTTGTCAGTATGAAATAGGATGGAAATAACATTGGCAATAATTTGACGTTTGTATTGAAATTGACGTAAAAAATAGTGGTTGGTGCACAAAAAAATAGACTGAATTTGGCGCAAATTGTGTGTAAATTGACAAAATTAATAAATATAAACAATTAAATTTAATTAAAATAGTGGATTAAATGGAATTTTCATTCATCTTCAATTATGCCAAAAATGTTAGGTTAGAGATGGTTACAGCGACACAGAAAAATTATAAATAAACTTAAATGGCATTCATTGCCATGCTTTTGTCAGGCCACCTACGTCACAATCGACAATTGCTTGGCTGCCGACAATGATTTGACAGAATATACGTATTCTCAATTGTCATGACAATACTACCTCTTGTGGCTGCAGCATTATAGTTAGTATAAAAAAATGTGGCATGGAAAGAGGCGATATTTTTCGGACTTTGCGACAACTTGGAGTCACTCGTATTTTTGGGTATCGTACTGTGAAGTTGTTTGCGGTGTTCCACAGGGCTCTGTTCTTGGTCCCCTGTTTTTTTTTTAATTTTTATAAACTCGATTTTTAGTCAACCATTTAAGTGTAAAACTAATGCTTTTGCAGACGATATGGCCTGTACTTTTGCAAGTAACTCTGCCTTTAACCTCTCCTGTGAAATTGAGCATGACTTAGGTATCCTTCGACACTGGTTCTCTTCACATAAATTAATTCTGAGTGATAAAACTAAAATAATGAATTTCAGTGTAGTTTGTAATGAACGAATTTCAATTAACTTTACTTTTCATTCTGGAAGTTGTAAGAAATACTTAATAAGCAGTGATATATGCAGATTTTCCTGCTTTTCATATACTTATAATGATTCATGTAATTGTGCCTCCAAATGTTTCGCAATTTATTGTGTTGAATCATTTAAATATCTTGGGCTCATAATTGACTGTAAAATGAACTGGTTGGATCACACTGTTGCCTTGAAAAAGGATCTTATGGATGCTTTAAGACAAATATACTTATTAAAATCATTCTGCTCATGGAAACTGCTAACATGTGTTTATTATGGAATTTTTCACGCAAAATTAAAATATAGAATAATCTGCTGGGGTGGCACTCACGCTAATAAAATCAATCAACTACTTATCGCACAAAAACATGTCATTAGAACGGTGTGTAATAAAAATCGCTTGGCTAATAACTTTCCACTATTCAAAAACTTAAATATTCTACCTATAAAACATCTTTATTTTTATAGAGTTTTAAAGGTTTTCTTCAATAGATGTGGTTATTTAGTAAATAGACGCTGCGCTAGTCATAACTTAAGAACTGATAACCGTAACTTAGTACAGGCGCCTTCTCATAACTTACAGCACTTTCTTAACTTTTATTTAGGTTCGGCTCCGAGGCTTTTTAATGTCCTACCACATAGTGCTCGTTGCATTCGTAATAAAATGGTATTTCTTAGAATAGTGAAATTTTGGCTCTTTAATTTTGATTTTAATGTTGTTGACGCCATTATCTCTGTTCAATCTTAATTGTATCGTTTTGTTATTTTTAATTACTCTGGCATATTGTGATTTTCTCATCATTGTATTGTATATGTTTAATCTTGGTCTATCAAAAAAATGTATTTTTACACACACTAGATCCCACTTCAATATAATTAAATACTGTGTTATCATGCTTAGTATAACTGCATTCGCTACTTGTGCATATTTGTACAACAGAATGTAGTACTAATTATTACATATATTAAATACATTGATTTAAGTAAAATGTAAATGTTTATAACACTTATAAAATAAAAATCGTGAACAGACATTTCTTATTCACACAAGAATGTTTTTGTTATTTGTCACAAATATCATCACAAGAGTGAAAAGTTATTCGGCACAATCCCTATGATAATAAATTTTCTCATCATGAATAGAAATACTGTTTTGTATCAACACTTTTTTATACACACATACATATATGATTTAAACATCAATATTTTGACAATAACCGTTTCGAATTTCGAAAATAAATAGATTTTTCAATAATTTTCATTGTCATCTAAATATGTAAACATAAAAGTTCTAAAATCGAAGTGCATTTTAATAAAAATTATTTGTGAACCAAAAATTTTCAGTGTATTGCACTGATGTTTCATCCGGCTGATAAGTTACCTTAAACTATTAACGAGATTTTGCTGCATACAAAATGCCGTTCATTGTTCATGAAGGCTGCTGTGGTTTATCTCTGCAAGATTCTTGCCTGATAATTGGCAGTGTTTACCTTGTGATAAATATAATTTCATGCTGTACTAATTTATTTCGTAAGTAACATCAATATTAAGATCTTATAATACAACACTTGCAATAATAACTTTTCTTAGTGTCTATGAGTTCGCTGTTTATATTGGAACCACTTATATTTATATGCTTCTCTATATGCCTCATAGTGGGAGCAGTAAATGTGGGTTAAAAAACAAAAACCTCAAAAGTTGGCATATTTTTATTGTTTTGTTTTACTTTATGGACTCCTTAAGGCGCAGATAGGTTTACTTATACCTTGGATGGTTGGATTTGGCATCACTTGCTTGTCATTTATAATGCTAATGATGAGTGTAACAGGCGCTGGAATGATGACTCTTACATCATCTATGGAAGATAAAAAAACATATCGACGTCATTTCATGATCCTCCTAATTATGTTTATGTTGTACATACTTAAATTAAGTAAGTATTAGAAGGAAAATTGTTTGAATATTAACTTTCTATAATTTTCATTTTCTGTAGTAGTTGAAATAGTGCTATTTAGCTTTGTTTTGTCGTACTATAAAGAACTGGAAGGTTCCAATTAACTTTGAAAATTAACTTTAACTACTTTGTGAAAAATCTAGCGTAAAATGTATAAATATATCTGAAATATTTATTTAATATAATACGAATATAATATTTTGTATATCAAATTTTTATAGCATGCGTTCTGAAAATAAAAACAAAAGAGATATTTAAAAATCGAGTCAAAGGCTTTAACAGTTTTGAAAAGCTTTTTTGATAAAAACACCATCTTTATTAAGGCAAAAGCGGATAAAATTAAGGCATTTTAGAAGATGTTTCTACAAAAGCTTATAATATATTGAAGAAATTTTTGCATGTTAATTGTGCATCTGGCAAAAGGTCTCGTTTACCTAGAACCGATCTTTGTAATCGTGGCCGAACAAACGCCGTTCAAATAATGTTACGTACCGTCACTCAAATAGTGACTCTAGATGCCGGACCTCGCCTCCACCGTTGTCTAGTGTTCAACAGCTGACTCCGCTGCTCCCTACGACAGTCGTCAAAGTTGTGGATAAAGGTCAGATGCTTCGGGTTCGGGTCCTTATCGACCATTGCGCCGAAATGTCGATAGTGTCGCATCGGAGCGTGCTCCAGCTTGGCTTGCCCACACAACGGGTTGGTTCGGATGACTTTTACTCCCTAACACTCCGAGCAAACTACTTATCTAACTAGTCGGTGACAACCTGGACTAATGTGGTGCGACACTTTTCACGTTTATTGCAAAAAAAAAAGTTTGGACGCGTATTTTTAGGCTGCAACCTTAAAGAAGGCAAGTATAAGATTAATGCCTACAAATGTAATAGGTTTTTTACTTACTTATCTACTCGTTCGAGTATCGACTTTCGATAGACGAACGAGTACATCGATCGAGTATCGACTCTCGATAAACGAACGAGTAAATCGATCGAGTATCGACTCTCGATAAACCAACGAGTACTTCGATCGAGTATCGGCTCCGACGAGTTTTTCCGCTTGCATTAACTTTCTTCTTGATAGTATTCCAGAACCGATCAGACGTCTTTTGAAGACTTTATTCTTTTTAACAGCCATTTTGCCAAACAACTACATATTGTAATATCCTCCTATTGAAACTTAAAACAACACTTATTGCAGCTGACCACACCATCAACAGCAAGTGAATCATCACAAGGAACAGTGTCAACTTATTTATTTTTTTACAATTATTTTTCATAAATCAAGATGGCGCTGTAGATAATGGATTAAAAAAAATTGAAACTCGCCTCCGGATCGTTTGAAAAAGAAAAATTATAATTCGTTCGAAAAAAGTTACTTGTTATATTTGACCCTTTTATTGCATGTAAACACTACAAAAATTTTCCAAAGTCACTCAGTTTGGTGAAAGATGTGTAGAATTACCTAAATACAAACTGATTTAAAAAAAAAAACAAAAATTAAAATCTGTTGATAAGTTTGTTTGCCGTAGTGTGACTATGGCATGCACCCCACGTCCTTATGAGGACTGAAAGCCCCATGCTAGAGAAATTATTTTATACTTTATACTTCATTTTAATAACTTGGTATATTAAGAAATTTTTTTAACTTAAATTGTTATTTTTTTATTTTTATTTTATAAAATTTTACAATAGGTTTAATATATAATAAATTTTGAAGGTTTTATGTTTTTATCAGTACAAAATTTGTTTTAAAAACCGTAATGGTTCCATAAATATGAAAAAAAATACTGAAGAAATTCATTGATATTTTCGAGGCTCGAACTCTCAACCTCACAATTGAAAAGCAATCGCCGTGCGCTCTGAGCTACAGAACCCATTTAAACATATCATCTAAATGGCAATAATTCAAACAAACTACTTTTTAAAATTTTTTTTCAACCTTCTGAGGTGAATTTTTGAAAATTTGAATTTGTTTAAAAAAAAAGCAAACAATTCGTTGACATTGTCGAGACTCGAACTCACTACCTAGCATTTATAAAGCGATCGCTTTACGCTCTTAGCTACAGAGCTCACACGAAAATATTTTCCAAATGAGGTTGGTTAAAAATGGATTCCAAGATTCCAAAACATATTAAAAATAATGAAAAAAAAGCAAATATTTCTTTTTTTAATGAAAAAAAAATTAAATTAAAAATAAAATAAAAGTTACTTTGTTTATTCCCTCTCTCTACTCTTCAATTAAACAAAAATGGTTCAGTTATTTATCGATATTGATTTTATTTCCTTCAAAGTTATCTCCATTGCAAGCAATACATACATATGTATATTCCAATGCTTTCTTCAATCTGGAAAACACTTTTCATGGGTTGATTTTAGAATGTGTGGAACGTGGAACGGTATGAACTCCAAAGCTTTTATGTTCATAAAGCAATTAATATATTGATGATAATAAAACAAAATAGAAAAAATGAAAATGATAAGATTTCCAATATTATAATACATATAAATAACTTTTAAAATTTGATCAAGAAATTAATGGGAAAAGTTATTTAAAATTATTTTTTACTTTGTTGTGATTTTGACGTCGGTTTTTTTTTTGTTGAAAAGTTTTTATTTCTTCCTTTTTAGAGAATATGAAAAATTTTATGTAATAGTATTCTTGAGTAAAATTTCAAAAATGACACTTTGTTCTTAAGAAATTTGTTTGATTAATTCCTGAAAGTTTGTTGGGTATTATCCATTTCTGTCTCTTTACAATTTTTATTAAAGTGCCACTCCCTTTATCTAATCCCGCCCACTTTATTAAACGTACTTTATAATGATTCTACCTAGCCCTGTGCCAAATTTCAGTTCCCACGTATCAATATTAACCGATATATAATAATTTCTTTAAAGTGCCACACCCTATGTACAATCCCGCCCATTTTTGTAATGATTCTACCTACCCACCTACCTGAATACCCAATAATAGTACCATAATGTCAATATTAACTGAGATATGGTATTTTAATAATATTGCCACACCCCTTTGTTGAATAACGCCCACTTTTTTTACTGTAATTTGTAATGACTATGCCTACCCATGTACTAAACTTCAGCATCCTATTGTCAATATCGACTGAGATATAGTATTTTAATAATATTGCCACGCCCCTTTGTTGAATAGCGCCCACTTTCTTTACCGTCATTTTTGGTAACTGTGCCTACCATGTACTAAATTTCAGTACCCTAGTGTCAATATTATTCGAGATACAGTGTTTTTCTAATATGACCACACTCCTTTGTCAAATAACGCCCACTTTCTTGACTGTAGTTTGTAATAACTATGCCTACCCATGTGCTAAATTTCAGCACTCTAGTGTCAATAATATCCGATACATAGTGTGTTTCTAATATTGCTACACCCCTTTGTCGAATAACGACCACTTTCTTTACAGTAATTTTTAAAAATTGTGTTAACCCCTGTACTAAATTTCAGTACCGTAGTGTCAATACTATTTGAGATACAGTGTTTTTCTTATATGACCACACCCCCGCCCACTTTATTGACCGTAATTTGTAGTAGTGCTGCCTATTCCAGTATTTTAACTGTAAATTTCAGTACAATAGTGTCAATATTAACTGAAATACAGTGTTTTTCAAATATTGACACGCCCCTTTGTCGAATATCACCCACTTTTTTAAAAAAGGACATCCGCGTTCATGATATCTATCTGTTGACAAAAAATTACGGAAATCGGGCAAGTGCTTTAGAAGTTATCGATGTACATACATTTACAAAAAAAAAAAAAAAAAGCGGACAAACCAACGAACTTGAGAACCTCCTCCTTTTTGAAGTCGGTTCAAAATAGTCAAAATCAATTTGATATCTGACACCGTGTAAGGTGTATGGGGAAGTTTAAGTAAGATTTTTGTTTATAGCGGCAGAGTTTGCCTTCGCTATAGCTATATTCTTGCCGACTTGAACAAAGTTCAAGGCAAGAAGAGAATATTAATAAAAAAACAAGGCAGAGAACTGCCGACTTGAATTAGTAGTTAAATTCTGATTTATTCTTTGCCAAGACCGGCTTTTTATATCTTTACAAAAACTGTTATACTTAAAATCTAGATCTATAGTTAATCTATATTTACATATTAAAATACTTATGTTTAACTTTGCGTTTCATTCTCGCACTTAAATTAGTATCTCCAAATTTCATATTTTGGGTTGACGAATGAAATTTAGGCACAGTCATAAAAATTGAGTGAGTATTGAAAATGCACTCAATTCCGATGCGGATTGTCTACAATATTCGCATGCATTGAGTGCAGCGCACATCGATAGTGCAGTGAAAGCATATTTGTCACTCAATGCATTGCCGCTTGTTTACAAAAAGAATTGATGAAACGTAGGGTCGGCAGTGTGTACATTAGAGTGGCCCTTAAATTTTGTTTTTAGAAATTGAACATGTGCGGTGCTCTCATTTATTTCTTATCATATCAAAAGTATATTGTGAAAATTTCAAGAAAAAATATTAATATTTAGACGTGCCGCAAAGCGAAACTTCATTCAAAATATGCCTTTATATTGGAAAAAATGGTTTTTTTTCCAACAATAATTAAAATGAAGACTATTTAATGTTCTTTTCTAATATACTCAACATAATATCGTATTTTACATAACATTATCTCTCAAACGAGCTACCATCCGTTGAAATTGACTACAAAGTGAGAAAACTACAACGATTTTGTCGAGCGAAAAAAAAAATTTTAATTTTTTTCGAAAATTATTTTACTAACGCTCTACAATTATGTTTAACCGATCAACTTATTACATTTAAAACAAAAAATATATTTAATTGAATCTACTAAAAGTGAAAGCACTGGTTACCTTCTAACAAAGATGTCCTTCAAGTATTATTTTTTAAGATAAAAACAGTGAAATTATCTTTGAATACAAGTGCAAGTCTTACTATAGAATAATGCAAATTAATTAAACACTTGTACTTTTTGTGTTTTTAAAAAAGTTTATTATTTTTTATTCACTTCACTTAAACACTCTAGGAAATCAACTGGCTGAGCTGGACTAAAAACCTAACTGTGAAAATCAGTTCTTCTCTTATTTAAAGGCTTTTAATAAAAACAAAACTCAGGATGGCTTGATCGCGTTATTATAAACAAAAGTATTTCATCACAAGATGAAATATTGCATCAGCCAGAATATTTGCTGACATAACAAATTTAAGCTTAAGAAAAAGAATCTTAAGACAAAACCATTCTTGAATCTTTAAGATACAATTTTCTTTACATTTACAATTTACTTATTAAATAAAGGGTGATCTTAACTTGCATAGATTTTTGGAAAAAGGCAAGCATACCTACCAGAGTTCCCCCATCGATGTGTTCAAAAGTTGTTAGATTTGCACAAATGTTCGAAAAATTAACAAAGAAGTCAGTAGCGCACAACAGAAAAGCAACAAATTAAGGAGACTTTATTCTGCGATGAATTTTACAATCTATTTGATATTTCACACAGGGACGTTCTGAACCTAATCCGAATAGAGGGAGACAGCCAGTTTTTACTACTCCAGAGAGAAAATGGAAGACCCGGTTGCATGATTGACGTCTTAAGAGCATGGCAGAAGCTCAAACTTATTCGAGTTTGAGTTTATTATATAAAATCGAGGAGAAGAAGCGGGAGAAAAGTATGATTTATAAAATAATTAAAAATTGGTTTAGCTTTATTATTTGAGATCTTACGAGTATTATAATGTAGAAAGAGCACAGGAAAAATATCATATGAATTACAGTTTCCATGAGAATTAGTACTACATAGATAGACAAATGTACCTTTTCTCCTGCTTTTGTGTTGTTCGATGAAAGTATTCCAACAGAAATTAAAGTTGACATGGCTAAAAAAATCCAGGAAGATGACCAGTTTGGAAGTGATAGCAGAAAGAAAGTATTTTTATATAAAGAAGATATACAAACACCATCTTCTTTTGACTTTTTGAGACTTTTTATCACCATCATCAATGAAATTTTCCCAACGTTTCAAAATTGGAACAGATTTCCTTTGTTCTAATCTGCACTGATGTTCTGAAAATCATTACTTCTCTTAAATTACTGAACGACACAGCTTAACATACGGTTAAATTAATAACTGATTTTAATAGCCTCCTAACTAAGAACACAAACCAACAGGATTATCTCCTAAAAGTATATATGTATTTCTCATTATTTGATTGAGAATTTAATGATTATCCGGGACTATCGTAAGAAATATCCAGGATACAGTCGTGAAATTTTATTTTGGCCCTACGAGCAATAACTAAAGTAAAAACAATTATCAATAATAAACGGTGTTAAGTTTAAATAAAAAAAAAATTAAAATAATAAATGTATTGATTAAGATTTAATTTTATGTGGTTATTGTTGTGTTAGAAACGTACAAAGTTTATACAATTTATAATTAGAAACATAATTTTTTTCAAAATAATTGATTTTACTTATGTATTTTCGAAAAAAGTATTTTTTAAAAATAGTTTTTTGCTCCACTAAAAATTTTGAGTTTTCGCTTTTTTTACCCGATTTCGACACATAATATCTCCTTGGAAAGAAATGTTTATGCTCATGCGCCAAAAAAAGATTGAAAAAAATTAATTGCATTAATTTCATTTGTTTTCGGAAAAAAAATATTTTTTAAAAACAATAAAAATGTAATTTTCGTATTAGTCAACCGTTTTCGACGAATGATAGCACGTTGTAAAAATAAATTAAATGCCTAATGCGATATTTTGTTTCGTTGATTAAAAAATCACACAAAATTGTCTTAATTTTAATTATTGTTGAAAAAAAAACAATTTTTTCCAATATGAATGTGTATTTCGAATGAAGTTTCGCTTTGCGGCACGTCTAAATATTAATATTTTTTCCTGAAATTTTCAGAATATAATTTTGGCATGATAAGAAACAAACGAGGGCACCGCACATATTCAATTTATAAAAAAAAAAATATCGCATACAGTTAAGGGCCACCCTAGTGTACATGTATGGGCGCACTACAACCGTTGTTGTTTTATTGAAAGCTCTTTTTCTTTTGTTCTTATTGGGTCACCCTCTACCACTCGAACGATTGGGTTTTCAACATTGTCAAGTCCAGTAGGCTACGGTAAATTAAATAAAAATTTTAAATTTATAAACAAATCTTTTAGAAAAAATTACTAAACAACAAATTAATTTTGTTTATTCATTAAATTTGTATTTGCATTGTTGATAAAAGAAAAATGACCAATAAATTTTCCTACTTTATAGCATGACAAAAGTAATAATTAAATATTTCGAATCCTTACTCAAAATTCCTAGTAAGCAGCCACTTGTTGTGAGGCAAATATGTATATTTGTATAAAAATTTTTTCATTTATTAAATTACAAAATAATAGATAACAAAAGAAAACTTTAAAGTGTATCAACGTGCATAAAAGGATAAAAGTAAATACAAAATGCGACAAAATGGCAACAAAGGAATATTTCAAACAATTGAATGAATTGAAATTTATGACATACAATGAAGTCAACAAAGTGTAAAATCAATACTTTTACTTGCTCACACAAACTCATTTATTAACACACTCACACACCCATACACACACAAATACATCAACAAGTATTAGTTAATATACCTACATATACATAAATATTTTGAAAATTCCAAAATGGCATCAGTCAGCAAGGCAACAAAAGCACTATTCAGTTCAGTAGTTATCAGTATGCAGAGAATGTGGTAAGTTCATTAAATACACCATCAACATCAATACAACAGCAACACCAACAACAACAACAAGCACAGCACAGCACAGCAACATCAAAATATGTTCAATAAGGAAATTAGAGTTCTTTATCTGCATTTGCTCTTAATTAAGGCAAACAATGGGCGTCAAACAAAACCAAGTAAAACAAGTTAAAGGAATTCAATGGAATCCATATGAGTAGCCATTGAATGTTGGTTGGCAAAATGACAAAAAGTAACTAAGTCAATGAAGTGGAATTATTCAGTGAATGAATGAATAAGTATAAAAAGAAAACAAAAAAAAAAAAAAACCAACAAGAATATTCAATGAAAATGAAAAATTAATGCTTCAGGCTTTTTAAGGAAGTAAAGCCTGAAGTTTATAATATTTATGACATAACGTTTTATTTTCATAGCAATATATTTACTTAAACTAATAACAATACAGCAGAAATAGGAGAAATCTCATCAGTTTATAACACTAGTTTACAAAAAAAAGGATACAGTTGGCTGTGTCATAGATAAGCCCTTAGATTTCGATGTGATAACTTATATTTATCCTCGATCTTATTCTTATCCGCCTCCTCTGAATTGTCATTAAACTTTCCGCCATCCTTTTCTTTATTAGTATGTTTTACCTAATGCTTGTCAAACATCTTTTATTTATTTATTTATTTATTTCATCTACTGGGCAATAGCCCTCACAGATATAAACTTAAACTAAAATCTTAAACCATAACACTGTGTGTCCGATTCGACCTTTAAAAAAGTTTCAGCCTAAATTCTTAAAAATTCCGAGAGAGGGACATCTTGTGATTATATCGCGACCAGTCCGACCTCTCAGTTCCATCACAATTTTTTTTTAAAAATTCTCAAAGTTAAAAAGTAGAAATTCTAGTATTCCGACTTTTAACAATTTTTTACATATGCTTAGGTTGTGAGAATTCAAAAACAAAATGCACTTTTGTTCAATAGAATTAAACGTTAAATTTAACAGTGCCAAAAGATTTTTGAAAAAAATATATAAAGTGGGTTTATCGCAAAGGAGAAGTCAATTTTTCAAAAATTTTGTACAAATGTTAGTTCTTCTTTATTTTTTTAAAAATGGTAAAAAACAAAAATACTTGGTTTTTTTACAGGAATTATTAAAACTACTAAGTACCTTTCAAAAAAGTCTAAGATAACTGAAATCAGTTGAAAATTGGAAAAATGGCAGAAGTTTTAAGGTGTTTTTTAAATCGAAAATCATCGATTTTTCTGATATACGTTCCCAGCGTTCAAACTGCTGCCATTTAACCAAATGGTAACGGATTTTGCTCATATATGCCTTGTTAGAATGCACAAGCCAAATGTCACATTTTGCGATTCTAGTTTTTGTAGAAAATAAAAAAAAGGCGATATCAAACAAGATATCACAAGATTTTTGTGAGATAATCTGAGTGTCTTTACGATTGAAAAACTTCTTATTTGTGCTACTTCATTTGGAATTGTGTAATTTGAATAGTGAAAAGTGCATTGCATATTTTCCAAATTATTTCCGAAAGAAATTTTATTAGAGCTCCTTGCTGTTGTTATATCCTGCGGTAAGTAAAATATTGTGTACTTTGAGCAGATCAAAAAAGTGAAAAGTGTGTTCAGACTTTTTACTGATGCAATGGGCTTACCATCTGTTATACTTTTCAGACTTTTTTATTCATGATGTGCTATAAAATAAACACTCTTTGTTACGTGTGTTTAGATATACACTAAAATCATATCGTCAAGCGATTTTAGATGAAGTTCAAAACGCTTATAAAAGTTATTTTGTCCTTGATATGCAAAAAAATGTTTCTTGGGCACCCAATTTTTTATGTTCCTTGCAATACATTATGTTGGCTTTCATAAAAGGCTTCAAGAAAGTAATGCCATTCGGAATACCTGTGATTGGATATCTGTTCATCGTTATGCTAAAAGTTCTGCTACTGTTGTGCCAACAAAAAAGTATTGAAATTCAATCGAAAAATGCAGAAGTCATACGTATATCAGGACACTATGTTCGTATTTCTTCCCAAAAAACATTCTGAGGAATTGCCAATGCTACATCCAGTTCCAGAAGAAAACGCAGCACCAAGTCTTGTCACTGATTGCTTAAAGTACTCTTTCTGCACCATCTTATGGATGTATTCGAACAGCCAATTCCAACCAAGTATGATGAACAAGGCGAGCGCTTCCATCAAACGACAAAAACAATGGTGGACCGGTACAAAAATAAAAATTTGCAATCTTTTATTGCTAATTTGTGTTTGTTTTTGGCACTGGATGAGGTGTTGTGAAAAGAACCAACATAAATACAATTTACAATAAAGGCACAAACATACATTCAATCAAAATTTGAACCTTTATCCCAAAAAATTAATAAAACTTTTATTATTCGCAGTCATAAGATATCGCCGTTTTTATTTTCTACAAAAAATAGAATCGCAAAATGTGGCATTTAGCTTGTGCATTCTAACAATCCATATATGAGCAAAATCCGTTATCATTTGGTTAAATGGCAGCAGTTTGAACGCTGGGAACGTATATCAGAAAAATCGATGATTGTCGATTTAAAAAACACCTTAAAACTTCTGCCATTTTTCCAATTTTCAACTGATTTCAGTTATCTTAGACTTTTTTGAAAGGTACTTAGTAGTTTTAATAATTCCTGTAAAAAAACTAAGGATTTTTGTTTGTTACCATTTTTAAAAAAATAATGAAGAACTAACATTTGTACAAAATTTTTCAAAAATTGACTTCTCCTTTGCGATAAATCCACTTTATATATTTTTTTTATAAATCTTTTGGCACTGTTAAATTTAACGTTTAATTCTATTGAACAAAAGTGCATTTTGTTTTTAAATTCTCACAACCTAAGCATATGTAACAAATTGTTAAAAGTCGGAATACTAGAATTCCTACTTTTTAACTTTGAGAATTTTAAAAAAAAATTGTGATGGAACTGAGAAGTCGGACTAGTCGCGATATAAAAACAAGATGTCCCTCTCTCGGAATTTTTAAGAATTTAGGCTGAAACTTTTTGGCGGTCTCACTGTGTAATTAACAGGGTGCGGAAAAATTCGTTCGCAAATGATTAAAATACGATCTTCTCGCTCGTTTTTTGCTTTGTGAGTAAAATGTCAAACGAAAAATTTCATAATAGATGAACGTTCGCACTCGATAGAAGAACTCTCTGCTTGCGTCGTTATATTTATCACTGATAAATTTGTCAGCTTCGAATTTTTTCGGACGAATATTTCACACAACAACAAAAAGCAACAAACGTTCGTTTACTATCGTTCATTTCTAATGAGCGTTTGAAGAAAAAATAATTTGTTCGCTGTTGTGCATGCGTCGTCGGTTTGTGTTGATTTTTCGTATACACGTTATTATTTTTGCCTCATTGAAAAAAAAAAAATTGTGCCAGATCGAGCTATGTGGCCAGAAAAGCACGATAAATAAGTAGTACTTATGGTATTTTTCAACGATTGTGGGATGTGGTAAATCCCATGGTATTTTGTGGTAAAAATCTCTCGCGTGGGAAAAAAAATAACTCAAAATACCACAAAATACCTCAAATTACTACAAAATACCTCAATTTACCACAAAATACTTCAAACTACCACAAAATACCACAATACCTAAAAATACTTCAGAAGAAAATTTGAGGGATTTTGTGGTGTTTTGTGGTAATTTAAGGTATTGTGGTATTTTGTGATTTGAGGTATTTTGCGAGTGTGGTAATTTGTGAGAATTAAGTGTAAGAAATATATAATTTTGGTGATAATTTCATCTGGCGACACTGGTACAAACGAACGTTCCTGAATTTTTTCTTCAAACGTTCATTACAAATGAATGATAGCAAACGAACGTTCGTTGTTTTTTGTAGTTGTGTGAAAAATTTGTCTGAAAAAAATACGAAGCTGACAAATTTATCAGAGATAAATATAACGACGCGTCGCGACGCAAGCAGAGCGTTCTTTATTCGTTCGTAAGAATATGCGAGCACAATTTTTTGTGAAGAGAACGATAATTGAAAACAATTGTATTTTAAACGTTCTTCGCAGCCTGGTAATTAATAAATCATATAACAATTTCTTAAATATTTCTCTATTTATACTGAAATCTACATGACTAGCAATAGAATTACAAAGAGATAAACACTTAGAGATAACCTCATTCTGGCTGAAATTTGTTCTATGGGGAAAAATATAAAATAATGGCCTTTCCCTAAGACCTCGTATAGGTGCATACAATGGAATAAGTTCCAACAATTGTGGACATTGTATCTTGCCATCTAAAGTGTCTTTGACAAATAAAATTGAAAAACTTTTTTTTCTTAGCTCCAAAGATTGGATTCCAAGAAGATTGCACCGAATATTATATGAAGGCATATCTTGATACGAGTACAAATTACGTAAAGCGAAGCGAGAAAATCTTTTCTGAACTTTTTCGACTCTATTAACATCAACCGCATACGTAGGACTCCAAATAATGCTGCAATATTCAAGAATAGATCTGACTAAGCTCACGATATTGGATTTTACAGTGTGTGAGTCAGAGAACTCCTTGCAGTTTCTTTTGACAAAACCTAGTTGTGAGTTAGCCCTTGAAATGACATAGTCTATATGAGTTTTAAATGAGAGATTGGTAGTAAAATAAATGCCAAGCTCCTTTACGGAGGTTGTTCTTTGGAAAAAATTGTTGGCACCAAATGAATTTTCGTGTGTTATGCAATCATTTTTGCGGTAGTAAGTTAAAATATAACATTTGGAGAAGTTTAACTTTAAGCCATTGACTTCACACCAAACCAAAAGAGCATCAATATCTGTTTGAAATTGCAAGCAATCGGAACTATTCTCAATAGTAGAAAACATTTTCAAGTCATCAGCATATAGCAAAGTTTTACAGAATTGAAAGCTTTTGGGTATATCGTTAATGTATAAAACAAACAAAAGTGGTCCTAAGTGGCTTCTTTGGGGAACACCTGAAGTAGCTCGGACCATACTTGAGTAACAATTTTCAATTTTCACGAATAATTGTCTATTAATAAGGTAAGAGTTCATCCATTCTAAAAAATTTGAGTGGAATCCTAGTTTTTCCAATTTTGAAATTAATAATTTATGGCTTAAGCTGTCAAATGCTTTTACAAAATCTGTGTATAACACATCAACTTGAAGGCCCTTCTCTATTGCATTCATGCAAAAATTTGAAAATATAGATAAGTTAGTGCTGGTGGATCTGCCAGCGAAAAATCCATGTTGCTCAGTGGAGATCTTGTTCTAGTCCTCCAATTTTTTATTTTATTTCAAGTCCAAATTCTCTGAATAATTTTTAATTCTTTTCTTGCAATTCTGATCCTTATTCTTGACCAATCCTTATTATAGTCTTTTTTTAAATTCCTGTTCAAGTCCCTGTCCATGCCCTTGTCCTAATATTTACTTATAATTTTCCTGGCCTTAATCATTATACCAAACCTTTCCCTCATTCTTTCTCTAATCCTTGTCCTAATTCTTCTTTGAATTTGGATCATTGTTCTTATACTAGTTTCTTAACTAGTATCTTATACTGTTTGAGATACGGATCCTTTTGTAAATAGCTAAAAGTGAATTTTTCGTTTTTTATAATGTCTAAAAGTTTTCAACAACTCAGTTCCATTAAATTTTGTGTGCGGAATAAAATTTCTGCTACCGAAACATTGAAAATGTTGCAGAAGGCCTTCGGTGAGCAAGCTAACCGAAGAGAGCTGTTAGAGATATAACAAGAGTTTATAAGTGGTACAGATGTTCAAAGAGGGTCGAAACAGCGTTGAAGATGAGGCACGGCTAGGACGACCATCAACACCAACTGATGAGCTGCTACACATCAATAAAATCAAAGAATTGGTGATCCAAAATCGTCGATTGACAGTCCGGGACCATACTGACCTTGTTGGAATATCGGAAGGATCAGTGAAAACCATTTTGAGTGACCATTTGGAACACAGAAAATTTAAATCTCGATTGGTGCCAAAAACGCTAAATTTCATGGGGAAAAACAGCGTCGCGTTGATGTGTGTGAAAGAATGCTTTCCGACTATCAAACTATTTCCGACTATTTCCAACAAAATGAAACGCATCATAAATGGAGATGAAACTTGGGTCTACGAGAACGATCCGGAAACAGCCGATCAATCGGGTAAATATCGTGCCAAAGCTGAGCCGAGACTGAAAAAGCCACGTCAAAGCAAGTCAGAAATGAAGGTCATGTTGACAGTTTTCTTCGATTATCGTGGTATGGTGCATTAGGAATTCCTTCCAACCGGCCAAAGTGTCAACTAAGAATACTACTTGGGTGTTATGTAAAGTTTGCGTAATGCTGTGCGTCAAACTAGACCGGATTTGTGAAGAGACAGTTCTTAGTTTTTGTCTCTTGCACTGGTTATTCCTGATCATTTCGACCCGTTCCGCAACCACCGAATTGACCTGACTTAGCACCATGTGACTTCTGGCTATTCGCTAAACACAAGAGGCCGCTTCAACGTTTTGAATCGATAGAAGAGTTAGAAACCGAAACGAAGAAGGAATTGAAGGCTATTTACAAAAGGACGCAGATGTCAGTGACGGTAGTGCCAATTCAAAAATAAAAAATCCATTTCCGTAATATTAAGCGTTTCCCTGAGGGGCCTCATTACGTCCTCAATTTTTTTGTTTTTTTTTTTCTATTTTATTATTATCTGGCTGAAGATCTCACATTCATTGTTATTCCATACAATTAACCACTACCTCAGTAGTCATGGATTTATAATTTTATTCAACTGTATTACGCGTTGACAATTTGTCATGGGAGCAAAAAAAAAATTTTTCTGTTTTGAGGTCAAGATAGAGATGGGTCGTTCCGAACCTGTTTAGTTCGCGGAACTATGTTCACAGTCGGACATAGTTCCAATCATTCCTTCCATTCATTTTTAGCATGTTCATATAGTGCCGGTTTGCAAGATTTTTGTTTCTTTACTAAGCAATGTGAACCGACATCTCTTTCACACATATTATGGCTTACACAAATTTTATGATCGACTACAAGTGCAAATATGATGTTTTTAAAAGAACGAAACAACTGATGTGTGAAATGGTAAGAGGACATTTCGACGTTCTTGTTGCGCGCAATGCTCTGTTCATTTCGTTTTGAACATGCACCATCAACATGCACATTCAATCGAATGGAACTGCGGAGCTAGATAGTTCCGCGGACATGTTACAATCTGCTGCATATGAGTTGCATGAGTTTCATTCAATTAAATGGAACTGCGGAACTATATAGTTCCGGGACATGTTTTGCAACTCGATAGTACTCAATTTGTTCTTTTTAAGCACTTATAAGTTACATACGAACGGACGGACAGACACACGGACATGGCTGAATCGGCTTGGGTGGTGATGCTGATCAAGAATATATACACTTTGCTATACCTACGCCTCTTTATGGGCCTTACAAACAGAGTGACAAAATTGATATGCCCCTATTGCGTTTTTGTATTGGAGCCCATGTAAGGGGGGGTCAGAGGATATAGGTCCCCAAGGGAAAAATTTTCCTTTTACAAAAGTAAAGGGGGTCGGTCATTCATATGAACTCTCTCCGGCACTCCCTTAAAGGTCATATGCTCAGGTGTATGGAATAAATATACAAAAACCATAAAATTAGTATGGGAGCCCCACTGAGAAGTGGTCGGAGAGAATAGGTGCCTAACGGAAAAATGTTCCTTTTTCAAAAGTAATGGGGGTCGGTCATACATATTAATCCTCTCCGGCCTTCTCTTAAAACCCTTCTGTTCAGGTGTAGAGAATACATATACAAAAACCACAACATTTGGTTGCAACCATTACGTAGCTGCTCTGAAGTTGTAAGCCAAACATTCAACGAGTTCGAGCAAAATTGTTGCTTACAACATAGAGCAACATGTTTAATAAGCACGAAAAATTGCTTCTACAGCTCAAAGGAACTACATAGTTCCGCGAACATGTTTCCGTGAACTAGTTCCGCTGTACAAAAGCATCGTTCCATGTTCGTTCCGGCCGGCCGCGGAACTGTTTAGCACAAACCTAGGTCAAGATTGTGTCTAACATAAACTGAACTGATGCAATATTCTCTTCGGTACGCACTTATTTTATGCGTCTCCGTGCCACTGCATCTTGCAAAAGCCAATGCTGTGCGAAAACGGTCAACAATACGGCAAATAGAGCGAATAAAGATCTCGACTGGTCGATTATTATCAAAAACACGTCCTGAATGAAACGATTGCGACTGACGATTCAAAGTTGCTTTTATTTAGTATTTTTTATTTATTTTTTCTATTTCATTTTAATCCCAGTGGCGAAAGTATTCTTTGAAGACGTTGGCTTTGTAGCCGTCGTTGAGGACATCGGAGTGGCAATGCTGATTTTTCGCTGGACCTGTATTCATAAATTCAGCACGCTCTTTTTTAAAACTCTCTCTTTTCAATAAAATTCCTGCTCTTTGTTGCTCAATTAAATATTGCCAGACGCAATATTTTGAATATTTTTATGCTGTTGAAGTGGCAAAATAATGAAAATGTTCCAATCATGGTATAATAATACATGGTAGCATTGACAACTGCTTATTTTCTCTTCAACAGGAAAACATAAACTGTCAAAAACAGCTTTTTGTGGAAATACATCAGCAGCTGCTGTGGTTGTTGTTTTTTGTCACTTCAACGTTTTCAACATTGCTTGTGTTTTCAATGGCGGATTGTGAGCGCTCTCTTTTTGAGTATATTTTTTGACAGTATATGATTTCCCAAGTAACTGTCAATGCTACCTTGTATTATTATACTATGGTTCCAATGGCAATATTTAATTGAGCAACAAAGAGCAGGAAATTCATTGGCAAGAGAGAATTTTTTTTGTCTGTCAATAGAAAATTAAAATTTTGGAAAGAAGAAAAATTTTAATAGAAGTGAAATTATAAATCAATTCAAAAAGTCTTAAACCTTTAGAAACAGAAAGGAAACAAAAATGAGTAAGGAAAAAAAGCAATTGCGTTATTTAGTTAATAAAAAGAAAACCTAAAACGTTTAAATTATAACAAAAAAACAGTGTGTGGCAGCAAAGGCAGTGGCGGTATAAATGGCAGTGGCGGTATTAATATCTGTGACAGTGGTTGCAATGGTAGCGAAGGTAATAATTTCGATTTTTGTCAAAAAGAAGTCGCAGAGACATCAAGAAATGGAAAACTTGCTGCTTTATTTCAAAAACATAGAGTAAGTAGGAGATTAAAAAAGAAAAGAAGCCTTTGAAGAATTTTCATGCAATTATAGATGGATTGTTTGGTATGTAGACACATGTTTTTTGTAATTGTAATTTTATTCAAGTTTTTGTAAATATTCCAATAAAGCTTTAGTACATTCTTTATATTAAGCAAAATCCTTTATTTTATTTGCAGAGGCTACTTCTGGTGAAAACCATAATAAAAGCGATTTTATAAAAAATTTTCACTCAGCACTGAAACTAACAAAAAACAAACTTCGTAAACAGGATTACAGGGCCAAGAACTAATGATTGTTTTTTAATCTTTTCAATTATCATAATATAATCCGTACCTGATTTAAATAAATAGAGAAATAGTTAAAAAATGAATTTGAAAATTGAATTTATAAAAATTAATTAACTTCTCATAAAATTAAATAGCGAACCAAAACATACAAATAAATATAACTCTTGTATAAAAAATAAAAAGGTCGTCTTTTCATTTATTGTTAAGTCATGACATGATTGTTAAAAGGAGTCCACAAATATTACATTCATTAGAAAAATGTAAGCTATTTTATGCATTCTTTAGTCATGTAACATAATTTTTATACAAATATTTCATGCATGAAAACACATACACTAGTTCATGTATTATTTCCGGCTGGGTTATTTGATGTATTTTTTCCTGCTGGGTTATTTAAATTCAAGCAGCGGAAAACAAAATGGAATGAGAGAGCGGCGAGAGCCATTAGTCATGAAAAAGGAGAGGGGGAATGAGCATAAATTAAAGAGAGCGTGATGAGGCAGAAAACGAGAGCACGGTTTTGAGCGAACGCGTACATATAGCAAGACGTGGATCCCATCCGTCCTCGAAGACGTGGCGAAGTAAAGTCTAGCAAGACGTTTTTCTAATTTGTTTGAAAATGTCTTCGAGGACCGGTATGGAAGTGGATCGATCCGTCGTCTATGACCCAGTGTCTGAAGACGGCATCAAAGACGGATCGATCCGTTCGCCACTGGGATGTATTGGTATTTTCAATTGTGTGAATACAACACAGACATAGAAGAGACGTCAAGACATAATAAAAACTAAGGAAATGGCTTTGAATATACTCTATTGTTAGCAAAAATATGGCAACATTCATAGCACTGAGAGAAAATCGTCGGTCACAAGAGAAAAAATAGAATAGATTCTAATTGTGCTAAATATATCGTTGCGGCTGACGACCGGCGATTTCATTCTGGACGTCTTCATATATTTTCATGCATTCTATTGCTTTGCGATGATGTCAATCGCAACGATTTTTGATTCTCTTTGGGCTCTATGTTGGGTGTAATTTTCGAACTAAGTTTTTAAAACTTCGTAACTTTGTTGAAGTTCGATCGTGAATATAAACCACGATAAATTTGTAAAGATTATTGAAAAAAAATTTCACAGACAGTATGCAATTTGACAATTATTTGACAGGTATAAATATCTGAGACCAATACTGACCTAAAAAAACACCCTTTATAAGAATATGTTTTAATGCCTTTTCGCAAACTAAGTTACAAATGCCAGAAAGTGCCAGGCTCAGGTGTTTTAACAAAGGAAATTAATCTACCTAAAAGTAGGCTATGATTTTTGCATTAAAACCTTTTCTTGAGCCTTTTCTTGGCTTCATAAATGAGAAAATATTCATAAAATGCGTTAAAAAAGAAAAAACCAAAACGCAAACACTCGCAAGACTCTCGTATTTTGGTCAAGTGGGTATGTGATTGTTAATGGGTATGTAAGAGCTGTTTTTAAGCAATAAAAATTAAATCCAGATTACCTTATAATAGTCACATTCAGCAAAAACTATATTTAAAAAGATCCTATTTTATCACCTCAATATTTTCTAAAATATTTTAAGAAAACAATTAAGTTGATAATTATTTTAATCACACAAAAATAAATTTAATTAGTTTTAGTGTAATTAACAAAAAGTTTATTTGATCGATATTTTATTAAGACAAAATAAAATAATGATTTTTTTTTTTAATAAATAAGTACACAACACAGATATAATTAAAATTAAATTATAAATAATGGACTACAATTAAATTTACACCGACTGTTGGTACGCAACTGTTATTGTAGATTGAGGTCAGCCATCCAGCTGCTTATAATATGATAAAACATACCGAAACATTATGACTTCAATCGCTATAAAAATTATTTTTTGTATCAATATCTAAAATTATTCTTATCTTTCATTTTATTCTAATTATCAGATATATAGGTCATTATAAACTTCTTAGTAATACAACATTATTTCAGTTGATGTAATAGTAAAAGAAATTCTCCTTTGGTTGACCTTGCATGGTGTTAAAATGTCTACTTACCAAATTTTAGCATAAAAAACCCCACAATGCATGAAAGGATCAGTGCATTTTCTTTATGTATTTTTTTATGGTCAGAGTTTGATAGAATAAACTTAATAAAAGCGCCAATCAAACTACATATCAGCACTGCGAACATGGCACAAGTGATGGTGAATCCGATAAACCAGGGAATACATAAACCTTTCTCTGACTTTGAGAAACAGAAAAAGATAGATCAAGTTGCATATTAAGATTAAAATAAACTCACTTCCGCTGTTGCCAATATGAGACACAAAGAGAAGCTTATGAATAGTACTGATTCCACTAGAAACATCGGATGCAAGCCAACTGAAAGAAAAAAAATTATCTTATCAATTTATTAAAAACTATTGAATCAGTTTAACTTACAAATAAAATTAAAACAACAGGAGAGTAAATTTAGCACAAGATACACGCTACCAATTATCAAGCAAGAACGTTGCAAAGTCAAACCACAGCAACCTTCAGTGATTATGAACGCCATGATGTATGCAGCAAAATCTTGTTTCAAGTTTGAAGAATGTTAGCGCCCGTATAAAACATCAGCAAAACGTTGGTGCACAAATAATTTTTAATTCAAACCACTTCAGAGAAAAAACATATTTATTTGGTTGAAAGACAATAAAATTGACAAAATTTGAGTGTTTTCAAAATTTAAAAATTCAAAATATATTGAAGTTTGAATGCCAGATATTGAACCAGTTTTGTAAAATAACAGTTTTACTCATAGAGATAAAATGGCTTCATTCAGCGCATATAGCAAATACGAGTAAAGTAGCGCTCACTCAGTGCTCAGCTCAATTTTTTTTTTAATGTATTGTAATATAATAGGTTTTCCACCAGGGACTTTACAACTTTGAATAAACACATCGAATTGACAGACATCGAACTGTCACTGTCAATTTATTCAGTAAGCCCAACATTTTCATCATGGTAAAGTACACGACTGAACAACGTCTGCAAATTAAAAAAATTTACTGCCGAAATTCGGAGTCAGTGATCGCAACTTTAAGAGCGTTAACTGCAATTTTTGGTCGTAATTCTCACCCTAGTAGACAGACAATAACAAGTTTAGTGCAAAAATTTGAGTCTACATATTCGTTGTGTGATGTTGCTGTGCCAATGAGACAACGGGTTGGTCAAAGTGTCGAAAATATGGCTGCCGTTCAGGCGTCCGAAGCAAACGATACAAAACAGTCAATTCCACGGCGTTCTGAAGAATTGGGCATCGCCCAGACCACTTTATGGCGAATTTTTCGTAAGGATCTTGGTTTACACCCATACAAGATCAAGCGGACGCAAGAATTGAAACCGTTGGACCATTTGAAGCGACGCGTCACGACGTACGTTTTCCGATTGGGCTCTGGAAAAGATGCGCCAAGGTGATGAATTTCATCGCAAAATCATCTTCAGTGACGAATCTCATTTTTGGCTCAATGGGTTCGTTAATAAGAAAAAATATACGTTATTGTTCGGGTTAAAATCCACATGTGCTTCTTGAGTCACCACTTCATCCACAAAAATAACTGTTTGGTGCAGTTTGCATGCCGGCGGCGTCATTCGACCATATTTTCGTCGACGAATAAATATTAATATATAATACATAATATTTAATATATAATATTTAATATTTAATATTTAATATTTAATATTTAGTATTTAATATTTAATATTTAATATTTAATATATAATATTTAATATTTAATAGTTAATATTTAATATTTAATATTTAATATTTAATATTTAATATTTAATATTTAATATTTAATATTTAATATTTAATATTTAATATTTAATATTTAATATTTAATATTTAATATTTAATATTTAATATTTAATATTTAATATTTAATATTTAATATTTAATATTTAATATTTAATATTTAATATTTAATATTTAATATTTAATATTTATAATTAATATTTAATATTTAATATTTAATATTTAATATTTAATATTTAATATTTAATATTTAATATTTAATATTTAATATTTAATATTTAATATTTAATATTTAATATTTAATATTTAATATTTAATATAAAAAAAAAAAAAAAATGTTTAACATAATCAAATCATTTCTTTCCAACCGTAAATTCACAACAAAAATAAACAACACATTTTCTAACAACCACAATTTACACAACGGAATACCACAAGGGTCTCCGCTGTCAGTTATTTTATTCATAACTGCCTTCAACGAGATAAGTTCTATACTTTCTAGGTATAAGAATATTTCGCATATTATTTACGCCGATGACGTATTACTGTTCTCCAAAAATCTTAATTTAAGCGTAGTCAAAAAAAAATTTTCTGATATTCTTGCTGATATTTCGAAATGGTCCCAATGCTCGGGTGCCAATATTTCTATCAACAAATGTAAGACATTTCACATATGTAGGAAACATAAATGTAATAACCTTAACTTAGTTCATAATAATATAAGTATTACAAATACAAATAGTCTTAAGTTTTTAGGTATTTTGTTTGATAAAAGACTAACATTTAAAGATCATTGTTTATATATGAGGAAAAATCTAGCTGTCAGGTTAAATATTATCAAATACTTATCCTCCAAACATTGTCTTATTCATACTTCAACTCTTGTAAATATCACTAAAGCTTTAATTTTGTCAAAAATTTACTATGGTCTGGCGATTTACGGTAATTGCGCGAAGAGCAACATCAAACTAATTAAGGCACCTTACCATACTGCTGTTACTGGAAGCATCCGCGCCTTCCCAAAATCTCCTATCGACTTCGTTTTGGCTGAAGCTGGCATGCCGTCAATTGAAACAAGGATAAATCACGCTACACAAAAGCTTATACCCAAACTACTGATCTGTAGTAACAGCATCATTTATAACACAGTTATAACTGTACAGTCCCGATCAACCACTGCTAAACGTAAATCGGCCATCGTTAGAGGTATGGAGCAGGTGATGGCGCTCGGTATTACATCTAGTCCCACACTAAGATCGCCAGATAGCTCTCCACCATGGCTTTTAAAAAAATCAGCGTTTATTCTATGCCTTGATAATCATCTGAAAGAAAACACTAGTCCTGACGAATACCAGCGACTGTTTGCAGAACTAGCATCCTCTTTTTGCTCCGAGTGGGATTTCATCCTTCTACCATCCTACAGTTCGGTGTTTACGGCTGAAGCAATTGCACTACTAAATGCAATCAACAGTGCCGAAAAATTGTCCAGAAACTCAATAATTTGCACGGACAGCAAGTCAACTATTTCTTCTCTTCTGAACCCCACAAACAATTCTTACATCATATCGCGTATTCGCAGCAAAATGTCCCAGGACATACCGGAATCACTGGCAACGAATTAGCTGACCAAAGAGCTAAATCAGCGGCAAAAGAACCGCTTTTTTTCTTCGACCACATTGACGCTAAAGATATTAATCGCCTTATCGTGCCTCATCATGACGCACTGAGAAGCAGACGATGGAATACAGTGCAGCACCATTATTCAGTTTATAATACGGATGGAAAAAAAGCAATTTATCCTCCCACCTGCCACAGTAATGACATCAAAGCCTTCACTCGTCTTCGCATAGGGCACACAATTGCCACACACTCGTATCGGCTAAACAATTCCAGCGTACACTCTTGCAATTACTGCTCTTTTTCGCCATTGACGGTTATCCACTTGCTGGATGAATGCTCCTTCTTTGAGACAATAAGATACAACAATTTCCGAAATCAAAAACCTTCTGACTACCTAAAATTCACTTCAATTGATAATATCAACAAAATTGCAAACTACTTAAAACAAACAAATATAAAAAACATAGTTTAATTTTTGTCTACTGTATAGTTTCAATACTTTTTTTAATTTAAAATCTATTTGCAATACCTTAAGTACTATTGACAAATCATAGCATGTTTTTCCTTTTTATTGTATAATAAGTATTTTATATAAGATCAGAGAGCCGAAAGCCCTGGTAGTTCATTGTTATTTTTCATATAATAAATAAATAAATAAATAAATATTTAATATTTAATTTAAAAAATCGGTTATTTTGTGTCACTTTAACTTCTGCTTGAATTTTTCTTAGCTTCAAGATGTTTTGCTCGGAGCTCATTTGTAAGAAATTATTTGTTAGTATTAAAGATTTTGTGAGAGACCCAATAAGGCATGCTTCGTCATTGTTAAAAATGTTTGCTTTCGTGTGTGTGTGTGTGTGTGAGTGGGCTTTGTTCCATTAGCCAACATATACCATCAACAGCCGCTACATCAACTGTTCATATTTCCGCCACACTTACAAGTAAAAGAAAAACAAAAAAAAAAAAATATCGACATTATTTACACAAGTTTACATTCCGTTTATTGTGATAACTGTAGAGGGCCAAACAAACAAACAAACAAACAAACGAACAAAAATTCGAAAAAAATAACGAACAGCGCAAAAAAAAGCAACACTGTAAATAAAGTAGCAAGCTGAACATTTTTATAATGCAAAAAACAGAACAATGTGCTTACACAAACACATATAAAATAAACACACGCACACACACTCAAACACACCTATATTTGTATGCAGATACATTTTTTTATACAAATATACAAACACATATTACATACATTGTGTGCGTGAAAAAAGCAT